>PVKP010027303.1:0-12527 GCA_004027715.1 Plecturocebus donacophilus | reverse complement strand
CGAAATGAGAGAGGACACAAACAGATGGAGAAACATTCCATGTTCACGGTTAGGAAGAATCAATATCGTGAAAATGGCCACACTGCCCAAAGTAATTTACAGATTCAACACTATCCCCATCAAGCTACCAATGACCTTCTTCACAGAACTGGAAAAAACCACCTTAAACTTCATATGGAACCAAAAGAGGGCCCACATAGCCAAGTCAATTCTAAACAAAAAAAACAAAGCGGGAGGCATCACATTACCGGACTTCAAACTATACTACAAGGCTACAGCAATCAAAACAGCATGGTACTGGTACCAAAACAGCATGGTACTGGTACCAAAACAGAGATATAGACCAATGGAACAGAACAGAAACCTCGGAGGCAACACAACATATCTACAACCTCCAATCTTTGACAAACCTGACAAAAACAAGCAATGGGGAAAGGAGTCCCTGTTTAATAAATGGTGTTGGGAAAACTGGCTAGCCATGTGCAGAAAACAGAAACTGGACCCCTACCTGACACTTTACACTAAAATTAACTCCAGGTGGATTAAAGACTTAAACATAAGACCTAACACCATAAAAACCCTAGAAGAAAATCTAGGCAAATCCATTCAGGACATAGGTCTAGGCAAGGACTTCATGACCAAAACGCCAAAAGCACTGGCAACGAAAGCCAAAATAGACAAAGGGGACCTAATCAAACGCCACAGCTTTTGCACGGCAAAAGAAGCAGTCATTACAGTGAATCGACAACCAATAGAATGGGAAAAAATTTTTGCAGTCTACCCATCTGACAAAGGGCTGATATCCAGAATTTACAAAGAACTAAAACAGATTTACAAGAAAGAAACAAACAAGCCCATTCAAAAGTGGGCAAAGGATATGAACAGACACTTTACAAAAGAAGACATACATGAGGCCAATAAACATATGAAAAAATGCTCATCATCACTGGTCATTAGAGAAATGCAAATCAAAACCACGTTGAGATACCATCTCACACCACTTAGAATGGCGATCATTAAAAAATCTAGAGACAACAGATGCTGGAGAGGATGTGGAGAAATAGGAACACTTTTACACTGTTGGTGGGAGTGTAAACTAGTTCAACCATTATGGAAGACGGTGTGGTGATTCCCCAAGGACCTAGAAATAGAAATTCCATTTGACCCAACAATCCCATTACTGGGTATATATTCAAAGGATTATAAATCGTTCTACTCTAAGGACACATGCACACGAATGTTCCTTGCAGCACAGTTTACAATAGCAAAGACCTGGAACCAACCCAAATGCCCATCAGTGATAGATTGGACAGGGAAAATGTGGCACATATACACCATGGAATATTATGCAGCCATCAAAAACGATGAGTTCGTGTCCTTTGTAGGGACATGGATGAACCTGGAAACCATCATTCTTAGCAAATTGACACAAGAACACAAAATCAAACACCGCATGTTCTCACTCATAGGCGGGTGTTGAACAATGAGAACACATGGACACAGGGAGGGGAGCACTACACACTGGAGTCTGTTGGGGGGAAATAGGGGAGAGGCAGTGGGAGTTGGGGAGAGATAGAATGGGGAGAAATACCAGATATAGGTGAAGGGGAGGAAGGCAACAAATCACACTGCCACATGTGTACCTATGCAACAATATTGTATGTTCTTCACATGTACCCCAAAACCTAAAATGCAATTAAAAATAAAAATAAATTTAAAAAAAAGAATGTTTTGTCATGTGTTTATTGGTCATATTTTCTGCTAATAGCCTGATTTTGTCTTTTGCCCCCTTTCTATATTGTGGTTTGCCTTTTTGTTTCATAGGCTATATTGTACACTTCAGATGTATCGTTTCTTCCATACAGATCACTAATTCCTAAGATCTATTGTACAATAAGCCATTGTTTCCTTTGATCTGAAATGTCGGCTCCATTATATCATGATTCCACCTAGGTGAGAGTTTGTTCATTAGCACTTTATGTTCTCTTGAAGTACTTGTCTCTTTTGCACCAATTACTAGTTACTATAGTTTTATAATGAGCCTTGATATTTGGCAGGATGAGTTTCTCTGCCTGATCCTCTGTCTTTGGGGGAGGGAAAGGTGGGGAGGAGGAGGAGGGAAAGAGAGACACACACACACACACAAGGGGTAGAGGGGGGAGAGGGAGGGGGAAGAGAGAGTGTACATAGATATATACTTTTTATACATATATATTTTAGACGGTGTCTATCGCCAGGCCCCAGTGCAGTGGCGCGATCTTGGCTCAGTGCAACCTCCCTCTCCCAGATTCAAGCAATTCTTCCGTCTCAGTCTCCCAAGTAGCTGGGACTGCAACTGTGCACCACCATGCCCAGCTAATTTTTGTATTTTTAGTTGAGAAGGGGTTTCACCACGTTGGCCACGATGGTCTCAATCTCTTGACCTCGTGATACACCCACCTCAGCCTTCCAAAGTGCTGGGATTACAGGCGTAAGTCATCACGCCCGGCCTTTGGGAATATCTTTACCATTAGCTGGCCCTTGCTTCTCCCTTACAATTATTAGAATCAGTTTATCAAATGCTACAAAGAAAATCTTGGGAAATTACTGAATTTTGGTGAGTTTGGAGATAAGTTTTTTTTAAATTGATACATTTATGGCATTGTTTTCCTGCCCACTGGCAGAGTATCTCTTTCCAAGTATGTGAATATTCTTTGAAGATTTTCATAGAATGTTTTATATTTTTCACCATAAAAATTATTGGACAATTTATCTTAGGTGCATTTTATTTTAATTTTGTGTGAATATTATTTTTTATTGCATTTTTTACTATATTGTTGCTAATGTATAGGCATGTAATTGGCTCATATTGATCTTTTATCTGGCAAATTTGCTAAACTCTCTTATGCGTAATTTTATGTGGATTTCTGACAATTTTTATGTAGAAAAATCTCATTTTCAAATAATGACACTTTGATTCTTGATTTTCAATGTATTTATCTTTGATTTTCTTATTTTATTTTGCTGACCACAAGTTTCCAATAAAATGTTAAAAGTAACTTGTTCTAGCTCTCATTCTGATTTTTTTCCAATTGCAAATGGAATTCATTAAATATTTTATGATTGAGTATGATGTTTGCTGCAGGGCTTTTGTGTATAGATGGAATGTATTTTCAATTTCAAGTCTGTTAAAAGTTTTAATTTTATCATGAATGTGTGAAATTTTGAAAAATTAATTTTTGCTTCTAGTGAGGTGATCATTTATTAATAATTTCCCTTTGGCTTGAAATGTAGTGGCTATAATAAATATTTCTATTTTGAACCAACCAGGCATCCTTGGAAGAAACTCAACTTGGTTGTGTCATATTATCATTTCATCTTTTGCTAGATTTGAACTGAGTGTGTTTGTGTGTGTGTGCACGCACACAGGAGTAAGGCTGCTCTGAAATATTCTATTATAGTTTCATGGTATAGTTTGGGTGTCCAGGTTATGGAAGGCCTAGAAATTAGTTGAGAAAATTTTAATAATTTTACTTTTAAATTTTATTTTAAATTTGCATGTAATAAGATTTTTTCTTTTGATGCATATTTTGCATTATTTTTCCATTTCAGCCATATGAATAGTTGTTTAATAGAATCTCAGCTAGTGATGATGTTGAGTGGCTTTCCATATGCCATCTGTTTATCTTCTTTGGTGATGTGTCTGTTTCAATTGTTTGTTCATTTTTTTCAAATTGGGTTGTTTGGTTTTTTCTAATTGAGTTTTAAAAGTTATTTCTATACATATTCTTGATACAAATCCTTTATCAGATATATGATTTAAAATATTTTATCATTGCAGGTACTGGTCATTCTTCAAATTTTCACTTCCTTCCTTAAGCAGCCTTAATTACTCTTGATTCATCAGCTAGCTGATTAAGGTTGGGGGGGGGTAGGGTTCTGAGTTTTTAGTTATAACTATTGGAGAAGGTGGGCCATAGGGAACCAATTCCATCTTAGCACGTACCAAAAGTCAGTCATTTTTAGGCTGGCACAGTGGCTCACAAGTGCTGTAATCCCACCACTTTAGGAGGCCAAGGTGGGTGGATCACCTGAGGTCAGGAGTTAGAGACTAGCCTGGCCAATATGGTGAAATCCCATCTCTACTAAAAAAAAAACAAAAAACAAAAAACAACAACAACAACAAAAACCAAAAATTAGCCGGATGTGGGGACAGGCTGCTGTAGTCCCAGCTACTCAGGAGGCTGAGGCAGGAGAGGCATTTAAACCTGGTTGCAGTGAGCCGAGATCACACCACTGCTCTCCAGCCTGGACGACAGAGCAACACTCCATATCAAAAAAGAGAAAAGTCAGCCCTTTTTTATTCTTTAAAAGCTTGAATATTCAGTCTCTTTATATTTTTGTAGAATTCACAGGCAAGACCATTTGAGCACTAGTGGGTAGATTTTAAGAATTACTTATTTTTTTAAAATGGCCATAAAACTACCGTTGACCCTTAAATAACACAAGGGTTAAAGGTTCTGACCCTCTCACAGTTGATTATCTACATATAACTTTAAACTCCCCAATAATGTAACAACTAATAGTCTGCTGTTCACTGGAAGCCTTACCAATAAAATCAACAGTCAACACATATTTTGTATATGTATTTTATACTCCATTCTTACAATAAAGTAACCTAGAGAAAATAAATTTTTAAAAATCATAGAGAAAACAAAATATATTTCTTATACATTAATTGGAAGTGGACCATCATAAAGGTCTTCATCCTCATTGCCTTCACGTTGAGTAGGCTGAGTAGAAGAAGGAAGAGAAGGAATTTGTTTTACTGTCTGAGGAGTGACAGAGATGGGAAAAATATCACATCTAAGTGGATACATGCAGCTCAGTCCCATGTTGTGCGAGGGTCAACTACTAACCAGTTTTTCTACTTCTCCTTCAGTTGCTTTAGTAATATACAGTTTTCTGGGAATGGGTGACCACTTAGGTTTTAAAGTTAATTAGTAGAAAATCATCATAATATTCTCTTAATGATTGTTTTTAGTTATGGCTCTTTTTCATTACAGTATTATTTATTTTTGCCTCCCTTTCTTGTAGAGAAAGAGGTAGGACAACCTTGTCAGAGGTTGGCAGTGACATTGTTTATAGAGAACAACACTATTTTCTTTATTGTACATTTGCATTCTATTTCATCTCTTTCTGCACTATTACTTATTAATTTTCTTCCTTCTACTTTCTTTGGGTTTTGCACTCATCCTATTTGTAACTACTTTAGTTGGATGCTTATTTCCTTTATTTGCATCTAGTCTGGACTGTAAGCAGTAAAATTAATCTTTCTCTCTATTCTATTCTATTATACTGTTTTAGTTGTATCCCACACGTATAGGTTAGGTATTTTCAGAATAAACTTCTGTTTTTCTATTAGTCTAGTATTTCTAATAGCTTATGGAAAATGACTAGCGTGGGGGAAATTTGGCCCTATTTTTGAGGCAACTCTAGCTCCTCACGCATTGTACTAGCCCTGAGTGACCACCACATGCCCTGTTGGCTTCTTTTTCCCGCAGGAGAGTTAATCTGTGTGTACCATGCCTGAACCTCTGCTTGCCTCCAGAACAGCAGACTCTCAGGGAATAAAATGTATGGCAACTGTCAGCTCACCTAGAAAAGACTCTTCTCTCTCTGGAGTTTCATCGGCTCCCTGATGCTTTCACAGGTTTCATACGTCTTTAAAAATGTGCTTTTTCAATTCATCAAAATGTTTTCTAGTTGATACAATGGGAATGTTAGCTGGCTATGATCTCCTACATACTAGTTAGAAGTAAAAGTCCTCTTTGGAAGTTTTTAAAATGTTTTTTAACCGTTCATGACTCATAAATTTGTATCTCTAGTTTTGAGCTCTCCCATGAGGTTTGAATTGATACATTCAACTGCCCTGATATTCATCCACTTGAATGTCCTAGTTACAGTTCTAACTCAGAAAATCCAAAACTGGACTCTCCATGTCCCTCCTCCCATACCAGCTCAATTCTCTTGTGTTTCTGCCTAAGTCGGTGACATCACCATCTCTCCAGTCATCCAACCTGGAGCATTCTCCACACCATATAGTTCTAATGTTAATTGCTATTTGTTTACATTACATCTGTAACCACCATGCTTGGTTAATGGATAAAAACTTGGCTTAAGATGAGTCAACCAGAATTCCTGAGAATTTTATTCCTAAATCTGGAATAACAGAGTCTTTCCATCCATAAAAAGATGTGCCTGCAGTTATTAGAGACCATGGCTCCAGTCTCATGGATAAGGCAGAGCTGGAAGGGTGACACAAACGTAGAGTAGCAGATATGAGGAAGCAAGAATGAGACAAAGCAAGAGAGAGAAGATGCTATTGACATTCGTGGCCATCATTCTAGTCATCCATGTTCTTCCCTAGGCTCAGATAGTTTTGTAACCTCAGCTAGTACAAGTTTCTGTCATATACAACCGATAGATCTAGGACCTAAGAAGTGAATTAGCAAATATTTGTTTAGAGCAGGGCACAGAGCTATTAAAGAACAGAAAGAAGAATATCCCCAGAAGCTCATTAAATGGGGCCAGAAAAATAAGACCAAACTAAAAACAATTATCATGTAAATGTGACTCCTGGTAAGAACTGCATGTGTTAGGGAAGGGAGACGGGTGCACTTCTGGATAGAGTCATCTATGAAGGCTTCATGGAGGACAGAAAGAAACAACATCCCAGGAGGCAGGAATGCAGGTAGACAATGATGACAGCCAATGTTAGTTGAGCACTCATCATGTACCTGCCACTGTTTCTTAGTGCCTTCGGTGTATGAACCATTTAAATCCTTAAAATAACCTCATGGGGTAGGTACTAATATTCTCTCCATTATATAGATGAGAAACTGAGGCACAAAGAGATTAAGTAGTGGCTAAGATCCTGCAGGAAATATGCACCAGGGCCTAGAGGAAAACACAGACAGCTTGGCTCTTCTCCTAGCCCCCAGTGGCCAATCAGGCGCTGTAGCTGAAGAACCTCCTTCAAAGGTGTGACGACAGTGTAACTTCACAGTAACAAAAATTCCCATTTGTTGGGAGTCAAGATTCCTGAGAAAAAGAAGATGAAGGCAAACTGATTGAATAACTAGCTTGTAGGTCAGATCCTTAAACACTCTTCAATGCTACATGAGTCTGAGCTGATTCTCCTTTTCCTGAGCTCAATGTAAGTAAATCATGACCAAGCCTCAATGCAGACATCACTCTTCGGAGTCACTGTGCATGACTGTTAACGTTGTGTACTGCACATGATGAGCACCTGGCTTCAGGGACAAGTGGGACCAAAACCCAGCTTGTGCACATTTGCAAATTAGGGATCTTGCACAGGTGGTATCCACCTGGAGGTTGGGCCTTTTTATGATTTGTGCAAAGTACTATCTTAACTAGCAGCAGCCCATCACTCTCTCTGCCAGGTTGTTTGCTATTAAGAAACTGGAAGTCCTGGCTGGGCACAGTGGCTCAGGCCTATAATCCCAGCATTTTGGGAGGCCGAGGTGGGTGGATCACGAGGTCAGTTTGAAACAAGCCTGGCCAACATGGTGAAACCCCATCTCTACTAAAAATACAAACATATCCAGGTGTGGGGGCAGGCACCTGTAATCCCAGCTACTCAGGAGGCTGAGGCAGGAGAATTGCTTGAACCCATAAGGCAAAGTTTGCAGTGAGCCGAGATCGCATCACTGCACCCCAGCCTGGGTGACGGAGCAAGACTCCATCTCTAAAAGGAAAAGAAAGAAAAGAAACTGGAATGCCTTTCACAGAGACATTACTGAGGGCATCCCCAGTGCCAGGCCAAAACTATATGTTTAAATGCACCTACTGCTCTCATTTGTACACAATTCAGCACAACAGTTATAACATCCCCATTACAGAGATGAAGAATTAAGGCAAGAATGTTGCTCATTCAAGGCAGCAGGGCCAACATTCAAATCCAGGTCTGACTCCAAACAGCAGGGATGTCTCAGCCTTCCCTGTCAACCTTTTCAATGCCTAAAATGCACAGAATTTCCACCTTTCAGCATCATGTTATTAACCACGGCAGCAACTCCTGATAAACCTCACCTAGGACCAAAGACCCAGCGAGGCTACAACCTCCCATCAGCTGAAGAGGGGTGGAAAAGTCAGCTTCCGGCTTCGCAAAGGCAATGCAGACTGAGCTGACTGCCATTTGCTTTGAATCGCACCAGGAGATAAAGCACAGAAGACAGATGAGCAGTGTTCCTGGCAGCAGACGAAGAGTGAAAATGAAATCTATTCTAAGCTGCCAACTCACACCTCTCCCTCAGTTTAACAAGTGTATTATTGTCGAATATGCAGCTATGGACACACCAGTTGTGGTTCAAAACCCCTTTCCTTTTTAGCGCCATCTCAGCCAGGCAGAATTGGCAGGGAAGGATTTAAAAAGAAAAAAGAAGAATGAATGAATGAAAGAAAATAAAAATGCACTTTTTATCCATTGTTCTCCAAAGTGAATCTTAAGTTACTGTGACTCAGTGCAGTCTTCGCTGACCCCTCATCAGTCAGAGGCTCCCCAGAGGTTTTTCTTAGGCCAGTGAAGGGGACGTTTCACCCCATTCACTCCCTTGTCTTTAACTGGTATCTTTTTCAAATAGGTTTTTCTTCCTGCAATTGTTTAAAATTTCAAACACAAAACACCTAACAGGATATAGGGTCCTTACTGAGCCAGAGGAAAATAGAAATGATTTTGGACTCAGAAACTCACTCGCTGAAGAGATGCTACATTGAAACCTGCAGAATGGAGTCAGGAAACCGTAAGATTTATTATAAGGAATGGGAAAAGGAAGGGCCCCTTGTCGCTCCTCCATGTGCTAGGATGTTTACGTATGTCAGCTCACTTAAATATCACACCTATTGGATTGGAAAAGTACCATTTTCATCATTCCCACTTTACAGAGGGGGAAACTGAGTCACCGAAAGTTTAGATTATCCAAAGTAACACACACACACACACACACACACACACACACGTATATATATTACTTTGTGTCATACATATATGTATGTATGAGACTCTAGTTGAACTCAAGCGGTTTGGAACAAGAGGCTGTGCTCTTAACCACAATACTCTTGGTGCTGACTCCACTTCAAGGTGACTGGTTGGAAGGGATATTCATAAATACAAGGACCCCACTGAATGGAAGGAGAGCCTAATGAAGCCACAGCAATGTGTTATGGGCACGCACAGGAAAAAGCTGGATGAGGTAGGAAATTAGGGATCACTTCACAGAATAAGGTAGATTTGGGAACTAGGTAGGATTTTGAAAGGTTAAAAATAAAAAGAAGAGCCTTCTAGATGGTTCTCATCTCTTGAAATCAGGTATGCAGCTTCCTATTGTACCCCCAGCTTGGCTATTCACTGTGATTTAAACTAAAAAAACTGAACTCATCATAACTTTTCTTTCTCTCCAAATATGCATCTCCGTACTCTGCCTCAGATTGGGGCTCCTCCCATCCACCCAATCACTCAACCTAGAAGTCGACCTTGATTTCACCCAGTCAATATCTAATCAGTCCTTCCCATCACAACCTTGTCTTGAAAAGAAATGCAATTTAAGTGGAAGTCCTGGCCTACAGAACACACAGGAGAGTCTCTGCGGATACACTCATGGGAAAGATTCCAAAGTCAGGGTGTAGAGTGTATGCAGGAACAATCCAAGAACTTGGTTTCTTCGACTTGTCAATCGCTAGCTGCTGCAAGATGAACTCACCTTCCTGGGCCTCATATTCCTTCTCTGGAAAATGACAGAAGAAACAAGAACGATTAGAAATGAATGGACTAAATTATTTCTAAGTTCTTTCTTAGTTCAAAATTCTCTCATTCTTTGCTTTCTATCTTGTCATTTCCGGGCTTAAGCAACTGCAATAGATCCCTTTTTGTGGCTGTACCAAGCTGTAATTAGCTCTCTTCCCATCCTTCATCAATTTTGAAGCCATACAGTTTTGATGTACTGGAGAATTCTGTTCCTCAGAGGGTAGGAACCCTAGGAAATTGCCTCACTGTAAACATTTGGGTCTCCATTCTAGTTAACACGTTTAGTCCACCCGCTCCTTTATCCTAAACAATGAGCCTAAGTGGCCTTGACAAAGCTTCCTTTTCTTTCTTTTTTTTTTCTGAGATGGAGTCTCACTTTGATGCTCAGGCTGGAGTGCAGTGGTGCAATCTTAACTCACTGCAACCTCTGCCTCCTGGATTTAAGCAATTCCTCTGCCTCTACCTCTCGAGTAGCTGGGATTACAGGCACCCACCACTATTCCCAGCTAACTTTTTCTTTTTCTTTCTTTTTTTTTTGTTGTATTTTAGTAGAGATGGGGTTTCACCATGTTGGCCAGGATGGTCTTGATATTCTGACCTTGTGATCCAACCGCCTCAACCTTCCAAAGTGCTGTGATTACAGGCGTGAGCCACCATGCCCCGCCTCCAGAGCTTCCTTTTCTATGAATGATGCTGTGGTTCCTACCTGGGAGTGAGGGCTTCTCCCAAGCAGAGGCATCCACTGACTTATCAGCCAGACACATTAAAAAGAAAAAGAAAAACCCAGATGACAGAGAGAAGTCCAAGACAGAACAAGGCAATAAATCCCATACAACTCCTAAATTAACAGCAAGAAATCCCCAAAGGAAAAAGCAATCAGGTGCAGTAAGATGATGATTTTTTTCCCCTACCAAAATTATGCACAAACACACACAACCCATGCAAACATGCACATGCACATATGCAACCGATGCAAACATACATGCATACACACAACCCAAGGTCACAGCTCAAGACTGTGTCTTTGAGAGAACCCCCTTCAGAGTCAAATGAGGCAGGGGAAACCTTGAATTCCTCTTAGAAGACAAATAGTGTCCCTCTCACACAGTCTGCCAGATAAACAGTAGGTGCACAATCAATATCTGTCAAATGAAGAATACATTAACATTGTAATGTTCTTCTCAACCATATTTTTAATAACAAAATCCAATTCAAGCCACCATAAATATTTGACCACATAAAGATTTTTTCCTCACTAACCACTTAGCCTTTGAGTGTTTGTTGTGTTTTAGAAATTTGTCTAATTAAAGCAAACTAGTATTATTATATTTATTTTAATGATGAGGAAACTGAGGTTCAGAGAATCTAGGTATTGTTTTCTGAGTAACAGGGTTCTGAGTGAAGCCAGGATTCAAATCTACTTTTTTTTTCTTTTTTTGAGGTGGAGCCTCACTCTGTCACCCAGGCCAGAGTGGCACGATCTTGGCTCACTGCAACCTCCACCTCTCAGGTTCAAGTGATTCTCCTGCCTCAGCCTCCCGAGTAGATTGGGCTACAGGTGCCTGTGCTCACACCCAGCTTATTTTTGTATTTTTAGTAGAAATGGAGTTTTACTATATTGGCCAGGCTGGTCTCGAACTCTTGACCTTGTGATCTGCTCACCTCGGTCTCCCCAAGTGCTGGGATTACAGGCATGAGCCACTGCACCCGGCACAAATCCACTTTTATGTAACTTCTAAGCTGGTACCTGTCCACCTCCCTGTGCACTGATAGAGAGAAATAGGAGCAAAATTTAAGATAAATAGGTTCAAGTTTTATTATCTGCATGCCCTCAAACTTGTGGAAAAAGGTAGAACTTTACCTTCCTCTTTGCCTGGTCAATATAGGCCTCTTAGAAACTGTGTCAGGAGGGACATCATGTTTCTTTAAAGAGTATTCCTTTTCCATTTCTAGAAGTGATGACTTTACTGCAAGGCTAACATTGCATTACTATGGATTTTTAACTTAATTAAAATTAATGAGTTTTTCCAGTCCTACTCCACCCTCCTAAGAATCCTTCTTCCACTGCTAATAGTACTATCAAGTGTATTTGGTTATTGTCTTTCAACTCAAAAGGAAAAGTAAGGACAAAACAGCTTTTTTTTTTTTTTTTCCAGGAGTGCAGAGTTGGAGGGTAGAGAGGATAAAAAAGGATACTTTCCTTTTTTGCTTTCCTATTACTATCACCCAGTCTATTCCCTTTGTGGTTTAACTGTGAGTTTTCTAGCCCTGTTCATTCTTACAGAGACACCGGTCTTCCTAAGAAACCTCTGCCAAAAACACAAAACCTTTAAGTCAGACACTTGGAGATGTCTAGATAAGCCAGCTAAAGTTGACATTAGCCAAACTGAATGTCAAATGAGGCTAAATCTTGGAGAGAGAGAGAGAAAAAAAAGTATGTTTAGCCACAGAAAAGGCTTCACTCCTCCAAATGACAGACCCATACACTCATAGTTTCAAGAGCTTTTGTTACTTAGAGATAATTTCTATAATGAGGTTCTAATTTCTATACATTGTCAAGAAAAATATTAGTAAAATTACTGCTTAGATTGTGGCAGTGTTAGGAATTTTGATGTAGGTACACATTCACGTGCAGTCACCCACATGCAAATACACACACACACACACACACACACACACACACACACACACACACAGACACCCCTCCACCCTGTTCACTTTA
>PVKP010027302.1:0-31454 GCA_004027715.1 Plecturocebus donacophilus | reverse complement strand
AAGGATACACAAAGACTCAAAACAGAAGGATGGAGGAAGATTTACCAACTAAATGGAGAAAAAAAAAAAAAAACACAGAAGCTGCAATTTTTGTCTCTGATAAAACAGATTTTAAAGCAACAAAGACCATAAGAAACAAAGAGGGACATTACATGGTGGTGAAAGGATCAATGCAACAAGAAGAGCTAATGATCCTAAATATATACACATCCAATACAGGAGCACCCAGATACCTAAGGCAAGTTCTTAATGACCTACAAAGAGACTTAGACTCCCACACAATAATAGTGGGAGACTTTAACATTACACTGTCAATATTAGACAGATCAACAAGATAGAAAATTAACAAGGATATCCAGGACTTGAACTCAGACCTGGAACAAGTAAACTTAACAAATATTTACAGAACTCTCCTCTCCAAATGCACAAAACATACATTTTTCTCAGTATCACATTACACTTATTTTAAAAGTGACCACATAATTGGAAGTAAATCACTCCTCAGCAATTGCATAGCAACAGACAGGTTTAAATAAAATATTGGTTGGCTGCTTGTTTGTTATTTTCATCCCTTATTCCTTCCTGTCTCCATTGTTAAGCACAATTATTAGCATAAAATAGGTTTTTAATACCCATTTTTAGACTGCATTCTACCCTGGGCAATAGAACAAGGATCTTATTCTCTCTCCCTCTCTCTCTTCCTCTTTCTTTCTCTCTCTCATTCTTTTTTTTCTTTCTTTCGCTCTTTCTTTCTTGTTTCAAAAAATAAATAAATAAATAAAAATAAAATAGCCAATCAGGATTAGTCTAGCTTGTGCGGTCTAACCCTAGCCAATAGGAGACTGACACAGCAGTAGGGATGACCCCGTCAGGCATAAGTATTCTTTCCCCCCTTGTCCATCATTGCTCTGTTCGTGTGCCCTGCACCCTTCTATAGAAGTAAACTGCCTTGCTGAGAGGACTTATCTTTGAGTGCTATTTCTTTTGCAGCATCGAAATTTTACTTACAACACCAGGGCACACCCAGCCACATTCCTGACCCTGCTAAGGACTCTTACTGGCTCCTGGGATGGGGATCTGGGCTCTGGGATGTCAGGGAAAACCCAGATGGGGTTGCCTGGGGTTGCCTCCAACAGGAAGTGACTGCTGGTTCTCATGGAAGCTGGTATCTGGGGTTAGCAGAGTCATTGCCAAGGACAGTGAGCCTGCGTCCCAGCCTGTCAGCTCGGAAGTGCCAAGCAAGGGACCAGTAACAAAAGGTGCAGTCATGAGCAAGACCCAAGAGCAGGGGAAAAGGCCTGAGGTTTTCCACTAGGAAATGGGAGGCCTTCCTGGAGCTGATCAACTTGTTCATACTGCGGAGCTGACTGTAACCAACCCAAGAACGCTAGAAAGTAATGACCTACAAGATAGTCTTGATGCACTTTTCCCACAGAAATACACTATGTATCAAGCTAAGTAAATGTCTGGAAACCTGGAAAGCCCCCAAAACTGGTAGAAGCAGCTTATTTTCTTCTTCTTCTTTTTTTTTTTTTTTTTTTTTTTTTTTTAACTATTTCACAAAAAGAGCTAGAGAAAAGCCATATTTCTTGGATTTAATTTTGTTCAGGCAAATTTTCTTTTTTTTTTTTAAAAAAGAATAAACTGGCACCATCTAATCTAAGGTAACCATGAAACCGTCACAGTGACTCTTTTAAAAGTTGTCTGTAACTGGGTGACTTGGAAAATTAATTTCTTTCCAGATGAAGAAACCCGAGGCAGGTCTTACGAGTGAAGATTACTGGTAACCCCCTTCGGAGGCGGCTCCAGCGATACCGTGTGGGACCGGCAGGCAAACACAGGGTTTTCCTAAAATAGAAAATAGAAGTTAGCAACAGCGTCCCCGCCCGCCAGGCCCCTCTTTGGAAGGCTCTGTGGGGAAACAAGTACCGTGGCAGGATGCTGCCCCAGAGCCACTCCGGAGATGGGCAAGGGCCCTGCATCCCGCCCCCCTCGCCTCCTCTATCCCACCTCTGGGGAGCAGGTTCACCCACTAGACTCGCCTCCACGTGCTGATGCCCTTTTCCTTGGCTCTGCTGAAAAAGTCAAAGCAGTGCCTGTTTTGGTTCTTTTTTAAAGGTCTTCGAAGAATGACACATATTCCACGAGCTTTATTTGGAGAAGTCATTGGCGAGGTAACGTGCTCTTCACCAGGGACAAGCTTTGGCTCTGCAGCGTGAAGGACCAGGGCTGGAATCCCAGCTTGGTCACTTGCTGTCTGAGTGACCTTCGCCTTTCTGAGCTCCGCAGGGTAAGAGTCTTGGAAACATCGGCTTCCACCCCCTGCAGGCCACGCGAAGGCAGGTGGCTGGCTGCACATCACCAGCTTCGCTCCAGAGGCTGCAAAAGCAGGGTGAAGGGAAGAGTGAGGAAGAGAGGGAAGGGGGGAGGAAAATACCCGGGACGACACTGATCCCCAAGTTGGACCTTTTGAATTATCTTAGTAACCTGCACCCCAATGGCACAGCTCATCTTAACACAGATTCCCGCACCCCGCACCCCCACACCTTCCCCCGCCGCGTGCGCTCCCAAATGCTTCACGTGAAATCGACATGGCAAAGTGACACCCTCAAACGGAAACGGTTCTCCAATTCTGGAAGCCTGACTAGCCATGAAAGCGTTTTGTTTTCTTCTTCTCCCTGTGCTTCCCGGCCTCCGACGCCGCCCCCGCCCCCGCCCCCGCCCCACTCACAGCCCCGGATGGGCGCCGGCGGCGGAACCCGCGGGCCTGTTTACCGGCGGCTGCTCCGCGGCGCTGCCCGGCACCGCCCCCTGCCGGCGGGAGTCGGAGCTGCTCCCGCGTGCGGGCGGCCGCTGCGGGGATGACCCAACGCCGCAGGCATCCGAGGATAACCTTTCCCCTTTCTCTCCAAGACCAAATAAGGGGGCTCTTCCCTCGGCGCGCCGGGCCCGCGGCGGTTAGGCCAAGGGGCGTGGAAAGGAGGATCCGGGAACGAGGCTGACAGTCGGCAAAACAGCCGACCACATTGTTCCCGCGGCGCCCGGCTTCCCCCTTCTCCCGCGGGCCCGGCCCGTGCCCACCCTGCAGCCGCCGGCGCGCGGAGCCGGGGGGATCGGCGCGAACCTGGACCCCGCCGGCAGCCCCGCCAAGCCCTCCGGCCTCTTCCCCCCCGGAAAGAAGTGCGGGGCAGGGTGCCCGCGGGCCCTCGCCCCGGTGCAGACCCTCCAGGCCCGACCGTCAGGCCTGGGAACCCTGGCATCGCCCGGAGGGAGGGAGTCACTGGTGGTTGACAGTGTTTGGTAACCACGGAAACCGAGATCTGACCTATATTTTCCAACATGGCCTCAACTCTAGCTTTCCTTCTAGAAATCAAAGTGAGAAGATCTGCTAATTTTCCTCCTGCTTTATATTCCAACACGCCACCCGGAAGGCCGGGCGACTCAGGAAAGCTCGCTGGCGGTGTGGATGGCGGGTGAGGGTCCCCAGGGCTCCAGTTAGGAGGCAGGGGCTGTCCCCCTTCCCACCAGCGGCCGGTGCATTTCTGGAGGGCAACTGGATATTTATCAGGATTTAAAATAAGTGCGCCGTTTGATGATTTCATTCCACTTCCCGCGTTTATCCTAAGTAGGTGTTGAGAAGGGTGCACAAAGATAGACCTAAACACGGAGGATGGCCACAGTCCCGCTTAACAGTAATGGTAGTTGGCCTTAACTGAGCATTTACTAAGTGCTAGAAACTGTTCTAAATATTTTAGAAATAGCTACTCACAACATCTCTATGCCGCAGGGACTGTAGTGTGTGTGTGTGTGTGTGTGTGTCAGAGTCTCACTTGTCACCCAGGCTGGTGTGCAGTGGCGTGATCTGAGCTCACCGCAACCTCCGCCTCCCGGGTTCAAGCGATTCTCCTGCCTCAGCCTCCCGAGTAGCTGGGATTACAGGTGTGCACCACCATGCCCAGCTAAGTTTTTGTATTTTTAGGAGAGACGGGGTTTCACCATTTTAGCCAGGGTGGTCTCAAACTCCTGACCTCGTGATCCGCCTTCCTCGGTCTCCCAAAGTGCTGGGACTACAGGCGTGAGCAACCGCGCATGGCCAGGGATGGTATTGTTAATACAGTCAGCCCTCCATATTTGTGAATTCAAGCAATTGTGCATGGAAAATATATTTTTTAAAAAATTCTGCAAAGTTCCAAAATGCAAAACCTGAATTTACCATGCCCCAAGTACGACTACATTGAATCCACGAGAATGAAATGAACTGTTGGCATTGTATGGGGTATGATACATAAGCTAGAGGGCCGGGCATGGTGGCTCATGCCTGTAATCCCAGCACTTTGGGAGGCCAAGGCCGGCAGATCACAAGGTCAGGAGCTTGAGAGCAGCCTGGCCAATATGGTGAAACCCCACCTCTACTAAAAATACAAAAATTAGCCTGTCATGGTGGCATGTGTCTGTAGTCCCAGCTACTCGGGAGGCTGAGGCAGGAGAATTGCTTGAACCCGGGAGGCAGAGGTTGCATTGAGCCAAGATCGTGCCACTGCATTCCAGCCTGGGCGACAGAGTGAGACTCCTTCTCAAAAAAAAAAAAAAAAAAACCATATAATGAATCCAGAGAAGATTTAAAGTATACAGTAGGATGTGTGCAGTTATATACAAATATCACACCATTTTATATAAGGGACTTGAGGATCTGTGGATTTTGGTATGGGACGCCTGGAACCAATTCCCATGAGTACCAAGGGACCACTGCACCTCCACTTAATAGAGCAGGAGCCTATTCAGAGAGGCTAGGTTTCTCTCACCATCACTCAGCCGGGAGTGGCACAGCCAGGATCGATGCCACGCTCTGAAGCTCCAGAGTCTCAGCCCTTGACCGCAACACTAAATGTTTATCGATGGGGATTTCATTAATTTAGAGTACATCCGTATAATGGAATATTCTCCAGCCACTTAAATGGCGATGTAGATTGGGAATAATTGGCATGGAAAAGTGTCCATGCTGTATGGCTGAGTGAAAACAGCTGGTTATACAAGCGTGTGCCCACGGGATCCCGCAGCTGTGCAGAAGGGAGCCTGCGGCTGTGCTAACCGGGGTCACCTTTGGGCAGTAGAATTTCAGGTGGCTAATTTTACAGGTATGTTTTCTGAATTGTTGAACTTTTTTTTTCCTGTTGTTAATCACAGTCCAGACTGTGCTCAAATCTCATGTTCTTCACATAAGCCTTTCCTGATCCCCAAAGTTGGAAGCTACAGCTCCCCGTGCTCCCGACAAGTGGAAACTTGTGCTGGAAGGTTATTCAGCGGCACGAGCATGTACCTGTGTTGTCAGCTAAACTGTGAACTCGAGAGGGAGGGACAGATTGTTTCATCTTTTTCGGTATGCCCCTTTTTACGTTACTTGGTACTTTACCCACTGCAGGATTCAAGTACGTATCAGTAATGTGGTATAACCCAATGATGGAGCAGTCCACAGAAAAATGCATTGCATTATTAGTTGTTTGAGAGCTGCTTCCATTAGCTAGGTGGGAAGTTCCTTGGGGACAGAGATGTACCTGTCCCTTTCCTATCCTGGCTCTAGGGCAGTGCCTGCACACAGTAGGTGCTGCATAAATGTTTGCTAAGTAACTAAGCCAAGGCTGCTCTGCCCCAAGCAGCCGTCCTTCTTGAGGAATCAAAATGAGAACTTCTTTGCTTTTCTCAGGTGCCTCTGTCTGTCTAATGATGAGTCACCTATATGAAGCAGACTCAGCTTCATATAGGTGACTATGGTTAACATAGCAGAAAAGGGAAGCTCTTGAAATGGATGGGAAGGCAGGAGAAGGCTTGGAAATTGGGCAGGAAATGAAGGAAGGCAGGCAAGAGGAAGACCTGGCCAAAGTCATGCCAGGGAGGGGCAGCTGACTCTGACACCCTTGGGCGCTGCCACCTCCCTCACTGGGTCCCCCCACCCCGCCATGGCCAGATGCCCCTGCAGTACATGGATTCTGTCTTGTTCCTATGTCTTGGGTCACTGGCCTGAGAGTCAACGCCTCAGAAGGAGGATCAGGTGGCTAAACCCAGGTGCCGTGCCTGGTGGTTGGGCTGGGAAATGTTTAACAGCTTGCTCACGAGTGGGAAAAGCCCTGATTTGTAGCATTTGCTGATTTCCATGGTGAAGACATTCTCATCATCACTGATTTTTATTTGCCGACCATTTAACAACCCGCTCAAAGGATTCCTGAGAATTTAAAAGTTGATGCCACTGGGCTTCTGAGCTGTGCTCCAGAATAGTTCTATGTGTATCCCATCCTCTGAGATTCCTAAAGTAGGGAAAACCCGCTGGAAAGGAGGCGGGAAGGATACCACGTAGCCCCATAAATCCAGCACATATCCATATCTGGAAGCAATCCAGGGTATTGTGGCAGGGGCGCTATCCACCCCAAAGTGTGCTAGCCCTTCTGCTTGTTAACAGGAGCTTTCAGAGATAACACCCAAAGGAAGGTGAGCGATGAAATTTAAGATTGTGGGACAGGCCAGTGGGGTAGATGTTTGAAGGCGGAGGTGGACGAGGGAGAGATGTTTAGGTCTGTGCCTTTCAGATCTCAAACAGTGTCCCTGTTACACCTCCAAGAACAAAGACCCTGGTCAGGTGCGGTGGCACACACCTGTAATACCAGCACTTTGGGAGGCCAAGATGGGCAGATCACGAGGTCAAGAGATGGAGACCATCCTGGCCAATATGGTGAAACTCTGTCTCTACTAAAAATACAAAAATTAGCTGGGTGTGGTGGTGTGCACCTGTAGTCCCAGCTATTTGGGAGGCTGAGGCAGGAGAATCACTTGAACCTAGGAGGTGGAGGTTGCAGTGAGCCGAGATCGCGCCACTGCACTCCAGCCTGGAGACAGAGTGAGACTTTGTCTCAAAAAGAAAAAAAGGGAGGGTGAGGAATGGGCTGGTTCTTGGAAAAAGAGGGCAAGATATGCCAATGTTCATTTTCATCATGATCTGGAACCTTAAGAGACGTAAGAACATAGTAGTAGTAAGTGGGGTGTGATGTGAGTCTGCAGGTGCACCCCAAGGTTGAGGGATCTAAGACAATGACTGCTGGGAAGATAAGACTGGAGAAACCATACTCTGTGTCCTGTCCTCTCTCACAGGCTAATCATGTTCAGTGCTGGGTTCTATGCTGAGTCATCTAATGTCTTTCCATCAGAGTAGTGCAGTGAAAAGGCCCCTGTGGAGACTGCCTCCCTGGCTTTCCACTTCTGCTTCCGCCTTTTATTGTTTTTTTTTTTTTTTGAGACGGAGTCTCGCTGTGTCACCCAGGCTGGAGTGCAGTGGCTCGATCTCTGCTCACTGCAACCTCCATCCCCCAGGTTCAAGCCATTCTCCTGCCTCAGCCTCCTTAGTATCTGGGACTACAGGTGTACGCCACCATATCCAGCTAATTGTTTGTATTTTTAGTAGAGATGGGGTTTCACCATGTTATCCAGGATGGTCTCAATCTCCTGACCTCATGATCTGCCCGCCTCGGCCTCCCAAAGTGCTGGGATTACAGGCCTGAGCCACTGTGCCTGGCCAGGGAGGAAACATGGTCTATTCTCCTCTGCTCTCTGTGCTACCCTCTCTGACCCTTCCAGACCTGCCCTGACCCTCTAACAGGGCATCTGTCTTCCTTCAGGAAATGCCTCATTGAGTTGCCTGAAGAGTCCCTTATTTATTTATTTATGTATTATTTTTCGAGATGGAGTCTTACTCTGTTGCCCAGGCTGGAGTGCAATGGCGTGATGTCGGCTTACTGTAACTTCTGTCTCCTGGGTTCAAGAGCAGCCTCCCAAGTAGCTGGGATTCCACATGTGCACCATTGTGCCTGGCTAATGTTTTTGCATCTTAACTGGAGACGGGGTTTCACCATGTTGGCCAGTCTGGTCTCAAACTCTTTACCTCAGGTGATGCACCCACCTTGGTCTCCCAAAGTGCTGGGATTACAGGTGTAAGCCACCATGCCTGGCCTATTTATTTATCTGAGATGGAGTCTGCCTCTGTCCCCTAGGCCGGAGTACAGTGGCACTGTCTCAACTCACTACAACCTCTGCCTCCTGGGTTCAAGAGATTCTCCTGCTTCAGCCTCTCAAGTAGCTGGATTACAAGCATGGGCCACCCACACCCAGCTAATTTTTGTATTTTTAGTAGAGATGAGGTTTCACCATGTTGGCCAGGCTGGTCTCGAACTCCTGGCCTCACGTGATCCACCCGCATTGGCCTCCCAAAGTGCTGGGATGACAGGCATGAGCCACCACGCCCAGCCAGAGTCCCTTTATTTTAAAAAACACAATAAAAATGTCCAAATACTGAGACATAGAGAGACCAGTACAATGCACCTCCATGTATACATCATGAAAGATGTTTTCTGTAGTTGCACTGTGTAAGAACAGAACTACCACGCTAAACTCTGCAAAAAGTCAGTCCCATCTTATCTGTATGAGAGCCTTATTGTGATTTGTTCCATTTTATAAATGAGGAACTAAGACCTAGAGAAGCTAAGCGACTTGGCCAAGTTCACACAGCTAGTGAGGACAGAGCTGATGGCATCTCCACCCCTGGCAGGGCCACTGGATGGTGCTACCGCCTGAGGGGTGGCTGGAGCTTGGCTGGAGGCCATGGCAGGGAAGGGGGTATGTCCGTCTTGTTGTTTTTTGTTTGAGACAGAGTTTTGTTCTTGTTGCCCAGGCTAGAATGCAATGGCGCAATGTCGGCTCACCACAACCTCCACTTCCCATGTTCAAGCAATTCTCTTGCCTCAGCCTCCCAAGTAGCTGAGATTACAGGCATGTGCCACTATGCCCGGCTAGTTTTGTATTTTTATTGGAGACGGGGTTTCTCCATGTTTGTCAGGCTGGTCTCGAACTCCCAACCTCAGGTGATCCGCCTGCCTCGGCCTCCCAAAGTGCTGGAATTACAGGCATGAGCCACCGCACCGGGCCGCGTGTCTGTCTAAACAAGGGTCTAGCCCCTGTGAGCTCAGCTCCCCTTACAGCCTGCTTTGCTTTGAGCCTGGGCGTCACTTATCAGGAGCTGGAGGAGGAGGTAAAATCCAAGAAATCTCATCCCCAAAGAGGGACCACCGTGAAATGCAATAGTGTGGGTGCATGGACATTCATTTGCCATTTACGCTAGCATTTCTTCATTTAGTATTTACTGAGCACTGACTCTGCCCCAGCTCTGAAAATACAAACAGGAGTGAGCCAGGCCAGGCCCCTTGGCCCCTTGCCCTGTAGGGGAGATGCCTGCCTCTCTGGGTGACTGGCTAGATGATCTCAAATGCCTTCAATGGAGTCACTGTTTCCTCACCTGTGAAATGGGGATAATGAGCTATTGAATTGTGCACTTTAAAGTGATTAATTTTATGTTATAGGAAGTTTATTTCAACTTTTAAAATAGGCAGAGTGACAGCCTCTGTACAGCAAGATTGTTGTGAAGATGAAGTCAGCTCACACACATAGATGAGTGGGACCCCCTATCTCCTTCCACGCCCATGGGCAGGGTAAGATTCTGAGTACTGAACAACCTGGAAAGCAGAGGCAGCAGTCAGTGAGAAGGTCAGAACCAGGCTGGCCAGTGAGCTGAATATGGGCCTTGGTGTTGCTATGTTTTCAGATAGCTCCCTAGACGGCTCTGGTTAGTGGGTGCTCTTTGGTCTCACGAGTAGGTTTCCAACCAGGCACAGTGGCTCATACCTGTAATTCTGGCACTTTGGGAAGCTGAGACTGGCAGATCACTCGAGATCAGGAGTTCGAGACCAGCCTGGTCAACATGGTGAAACCCCGTCTCTACTAAAAATACAAAAATTAGCCGGGCGTGGTGGAGCACACTTGTAATCACAGCTACCTGGGAGTGAAGCAGGAGGATAGATTGAATCCAGGAGGCAGAAGTTACAGTGAGCTGAGATCGCACCACTGCACTCCAGCCTGGGTGACAGAGCAGAGTGAGATTCCATCTCAAAAAAATAAAAATTAAAAAAAAAAAATGAGTAGGTTTCCCAAAGGCAAAGTGGAAGCTGGAGTGCAGATCGTGCTGCTGGTCTCTAGGGCTGGAAGCACGTTGTGGACGGACCCCACTCCTAACTCCCATGCCCATCCCTTCTAATACACCCACCTGTGTAACTGCAGGGTCAAGAATATCTGGAGAGTAACAACAGATTAGAGACATACCCAGATCCTCCTCTCGTGCTTAACATCTGTGTCTTTCACTCCAGTGGGTTCCTGCAAGAGAAAGAACAGTTTGCTCCTCTCACCTTGGTAACGAGCTCTTCCTAAGGACTTGCCATGTCTAAAGTTCCCACAGAAGGTTGCATGGGTCCCTGTGTACCTGCTGGAGGGGAGAGGTGTGAGCAAGAGCTTTGCCTGGTACTGCTACGAATTCACCTGAAATAAATTAATTTGTTCTGTGCTAGTTACAGGAATGTTTCAAAGCTTCTTCTTTTAAAGTGGCAGCAAATGTCTTCTAACATTAATGAGGATGATTCTGGGGGAAAAAAAAGTCTCTAGAAAGGTTTTTCTTCTTCCAGAATGTTAGGCTGTCTACGTCTCATTACTCGGGGAAGGTTCTCTTTCTCCTGCCTCTTCCATGTTATTAAAAACCAGTCTATTCCCGTGTTCATGTGTGGCTATAGGATTAGACCACATGCAAGAAATTCAACAATTGGAACTGGGATTGGAATTGGGGTCAGATTGGGGAGAAAAAAGTCTGCCAGCTCTATTTGCAAAAACCCACATGGAAAGATAAATTGCACTGGGAAACTCTGACTGTCGAGGGAAATATTAATGCATCATTGTGAAGTATCCTAAATCACATTCCTCAGTATCATTTTCCCCATTTTGCAGCTACCAGTGAATTGAGATATGTGATCCTATAGTGTAGTGTTGCTTTCCCTCTCCCCCAGCTCACTGGGGTTAGGAAATGCTAATGAATTAGGTGGCACATGACTCTGAATATGCTATTATTACACCTGCGTTACAGATAAGAGACTGAATCATCAAAAACATTTAAATGATCTGCCTGGTGTCAAATTAGAAGTCACTGGTGTTGGGCTGGGTGAGGTGGCTCACACCTGTAATCCCAACACTTTTGGAGGGCAAGGTGGGTGGATCACTTGAGGTCAGGAGTTCGAGACCAGTCTGGCCAACGTGGCAAAACCCTGTCTCTACTAAAAATACTAAAAAATGTCACTGGACATGGTGGTGGGCACGTGTAATCCCAGTTACTTGGGAGGGTGAGGTAGGAGAACAGCTTGAACCCAGGGGGCAGAGGTTGCAGTGAGCCAAGATCACATCATTGTATTCCAGCCTAGGAGACAAGAGCTAGACTTGTCTCAAAAAAAAAAAAAAAAAAAAAAAAAGTCACTGGGGATGATTTGGAAGGATCTGCTGCTCTACTTTGGCTGATGTAAATTCAGTTTCCCCCAGCCCCAGGTCAAGGTTAAGAGGCAAGATATTTCCTGAACTCTCTGGCCTTCAGACCTCTCCCCATTATGGGAGAAAGGGGAGGCTGGGAGGAATCCTGTAGAGACAGAGGCATCTGGGAGGACCAGCGTGGGGACTGCACACCTGCTGTTGGCTGACCGTTGCTAGGAGGACAGGGACAGACGATTCCAATTGGAGAAACAGGCACATTGCTCCAGGGCTGCTGCTGTGGGCCCCCGCTCGAAGTTGCTTAGAACACCTGTATATCTTTGACGTATAGCTCCGAGGGGCGTGGAGCAGGTGAGGATGCCGGGGTGTCTTGCACTGTCCCCGCTCTGTTCAGCTTTTATTTTGAGACCAGGGGCCTGGGACAAGCTTACGTCTCCCAAAGACTGCTGAGAAGAGACCACTCACATCGCTTTTAGCTCAGACCAACAGAGAAACGAAAGCCTGGGAAACTTGGACAGGGCGCTGGATCCTGAAAACGTCATTTCAACCCTGGGGGGGCTTTTATGTTTGTGGGAGATGGAGGCCTACATGCATCTTTGGGAAGGTGTTTCTCTAGGTTCTGGAAAAGCCACCCAGACAAGCACACACTTATGGAGGCCCTCTTCCTCATGCAGGTGCGGGTTCTTGAACAGAGGATGCGAACCAGTGACAGCATCCAACCTTCTGATGTGATCTGTTTGGCCTAACCAATGTTTTAAAAATAAACAAGTTCACAGTTAAAAATTAGAATCCCTAAGGCTGAGTGCGGTGGCTCATGCCTGTAATCTCAGCTCTTTGGGAGGCCGAGGCAGGCGAATTGTGAGGTCGGCAGTTTGAGACCAGCCTGACTCTCGTGAAACCCTATCTGTACTAAAAATACAAAAATTAGCTGGGCGTGGTGGTGCACGCCTGTAATCCCAGCTACTCGGGAGGCTGAGGCAGGAGAATCGCTTGAACCTGGGAGGCGGAGGTTGCAGTTAGCCATGGTTGCTCCACTGCACTCCAACCTGGGCAACAGAATGAGATTCTGTCTCAAAAAAAAAATTAAAAAATCAGAATCTCCTTACTTCTTTCATTTTTTGTGTGTTTTTAAAAAATTTTATTTTTTACTTTTATTTTTTAGAGACGGGGGTCTCACTATGTTGCCCAGGCTGGAGTGCAGCGGCTATTCACAGGCACGATCCCACTACTGATCAGCACGGGAGTTTTGACCTGCTCCATTTCCAACCTGGGTTGGTTCACCCCTCCTTAGGCAACCTGGTGGTCCCCCGCTCCCCGGAGGTCACCATATTGATGCCGAACTTAATGCGGACACCTGATTGGCATAGCGCACTACAGCCCAGAACTCCTGGGGTCAAACGATCCTCCAGCCTCAGCCTCCCAAGTAGCTGTGACTACAGGAATGTGCCACCGCGCCTGGCTCGCTTTTTTTGTTTTGTTTTGTTTTGAGATGGAGTCTCAATCTGTCACCCAGGCTGGAGTGCAGTGGCACAATCTCAGCTCACTGCAACCTCTGCCTCCCAGGTTAAAGCCATTCTCCTGCCTCAGCCTCCCAAGTAGCTGGGACTACAGGGCATGTGCCACCATGCCCAGCTAATTTTTGTATTTTTAGTGGAGACAGGGTTTCACCATGTTGGCCAGGCTGGTCTTGAACTCCTGACCTCAAGTAATCCACCCACCTCAGCCTCCCAAAATGTTCGGATTACAGGCATAAACCACCATGCCCGGCCTTACTTCTTTTTTCTTAAAGCAACAAAACCTGAAAATGTAGCATCACTGCACCTGCATTTGCATGTGGATCTGTGTGATAATGCTTATTTTCCCCAAAATCCTGGAAGCTTCATGAAGGCAGCCTCCAAGTCTCTCTCACTCACCTCGCACCCCCTGCACCTGACACAGTATGAGGTATGTCACCAAGTCTTTCCTTAATGCCAGTGAATGCCAGTGAAGACAGGGCCAAGCAGTGGGGGACTGCAGCTGATAAACAGGACTGTGGGCACATTGGAGGTTCCCCTTCTAGGCCTTCAAGAAATAATTTAGAGGAAAGTTCCAGGGCTTAAGAGTCCTGTAGCTGAGGTAGAGTAAAGACAGGAGAGAGTTCATAGAAAGGATAAGTAATATTTGATCAGAGGCCCCCCAGAACCCCTGATCCTGAATCAAGGATCAGGAGCAAGCAGTTTATATGAGAGGTGATCTCAGGGGGCACTGGCAAGGGACTGTGGAAGGATGAGGGAGGAATGGGGAGGAAGCCAGTCATTTTCAAGTTATCACTGTGGCCATTGAAGCATATCCCACCCCCCACAAGAATTCTGGGTGGTTAAAACACATCCTTAGAGTTATTCCATCTGAGCAGTGAGGGAGCTGGGGTATTTATACACCCACTCCAGTTGATCATTGATCTAGGGTTGCTCTCAGGGGTCTGCTGAGTGGTCAGTAGAGATAGCTTCTGCAGCAAGAGGAAAACTCAGACAGGAACGCAGGTGCTGGCAGTTGCAGAGCGTGGGTTTGAGCAGGGCACAGTCAGCATCTGCTTCACTAAGGAAGCGTCCATTGTGAAACGTACAAAGTTCCTCTTCAAAGTTTCCCTTTTTGTTAAAGAATAAATAATGTTAGAAATAATAGTTTAAAAACTAACTTCCTTCAAGCTTCCTTGCTTTTTACTAATAACTCTTCATTAAGCCCTATGTAGGTGTTAAATATAGTAAGGGAATAAGTATATTCTGTGTCCTTGTACTTTAACCAAGTTATTTGTTCTGGCCTATAGCCTGTTCAGATATATTTGAACATGCCCAGACATTTCCTGGCTTACAGCCTACACCTCTTCCTTATTTGGAAATGTTATTCTCCTAGTTTCTCATAAACAAACCCCTTCCTTTCTTTGTTCTCCATCGAGCATTTACCTATTTAGGAAAGTTTTAAGTTTTTAGCCAATCAGGATCAGTCTAGATTGTGAGGTCCAGCTCCAGCCAATGGAGACAGGACACAGCAGTAAGGACCCAGTGCATCAACAATAAAAAAAAATCTCTGCCTTTCTTTGTTTGGTGTGCTCTTGTGACAATCAAGCTTCTGAGAAGCACCCTTTCTGCAGAAAGTAAAATTGCCTTGCTTAGAAAAGTTCTTTGTCTCAGTGCTGGTTCTTCTTTTTTGGCACCGAGGAACAAGCATTTGTTCCCAACACCATTTACCCCATTCTCACTGTGGCATCCTCTCTACTGGTGAGAGCTGAGGTTCTACTCTAAAGCTTCTCAACATCCATTTTGCATTTTCTGGCTCTCTGGGAGTGCTCTGGGAAGTCCTGGACAGAGGCTCAGGCTAGTCTTGTGTAGAATTTATGTTTACGGCTTGGCCATATCACTACTGCCATTTCATTCATCATTCATCATTTCACTTAATAACCCCTCAGACACTTACTGGATCTCGTTGTTTGGCAGGCACTGACCTAGAGGCTGGGGTACAAAAATCAGATAAAGCACAGTCTCTGCTTTGAAGTACTTTATAAAGCAGTATTTCCCAGGATTTAGAGAGATGCTAAATGCCAAACAAGATATTTTGTTAAATAAGTTTGAAAAGCTTTGCAAAATACCACCTCTTCTTGGATAACTGCAAAGCACGTTGACCTGTTAAAGGCTCTGAGAATATCTGCAGAAAAGATACCTGTTTAATTATTTTACCTAGGATTTTCCACACTTATTTGGCATTAGAGCCCTTTTATACCAAAATATCTTTATTAACATCCCAAGGAACTTGAATTTTGTGGAACGTACTTTGACAAAGTTATTGGATTTCCATCTAACCCACTGAAGGCCTTAATAGAGAGAGAGAAAAAAATGGCTAAGCAAGAATTCACTCGTTCTGCCTGCTAGTCTTTGAGCTAGGACATCAGTCCTTTGCCATTGGAATTGGACTTGAACTGGAACTTACACTATTAGCTCTCCTGGTCTCAAGCCTTTGGCCTCAAGACTGGAAAGATACCATCAGTTTTCTTGTGTGTCCAGCTTGCCAACAGCAGATTTCATGGGACTTCTCAGCCTCCATCATCATGTGAGTTGATTCTTCATAATATATGATATATCCTATTGCTTCTGGTTCTCTGGAGATTTTGGTAGATATTTTTGATAGGATGGCCTGCAGGGCCTCACAGCTCACAGACTGCTTTATAGATGTATAAGTGCAAAGGAAATCTCAAATCCTTCACATTAATTACCTGCTCCGGGATATAGACACTTATCTGCCTCCTCATGGAGTCAGAGTTCTTGGTTCTCAGAAATATATAAATTGTATATTCACTAAAAACACTATGTATAAATTCTGATGGGAAAAAGTCCAAGTAACAGAAACACTGATACAGTAATTACACTTAGTTTTGGAGCTAATTTTATTGCAAAATTGTCCTTAAATTGTTTCTTGACTTTGCCCTTAATCATTACCTGTTAAACATTCACAGGAAATCAGCATATGGCTCTTTAATGAACCAGCAGTGCATGACCAAGAAGTGGGGAGGTTGGTGTTTATTTTGAGATCAAAGGGAGAAAAATGAAACCCAGAGGTACTTTTTATCGGGAAAAAAAAAAAAATCACACTCTTGTGTGTGAGGGTGACGGGAATCTTCTTAATTTAACAGTTTTCTCCCGACTGTCCTATTTACTCCCACCACTAATCTGAATCTATACATAGGGTTTAAATATCACCCCCTCTGGCTGTTTACTATGCAGCCAATTATTTACTTTTAATTAAGAGATTTCCAAAGAGTGTCCTTCCACTTCATCCTTGCAGCCAGACAACAGAGGGTGTGGCCTTTCCACAAAGAATGACTTTCTGTAATTCACATCCAAGAAAAGACACAGAAACAGGAAGAGACTAAGGAGCAGTTCCTGCTTTGACTTGAAGGAAAGCCAGGCTTAAAGATGATAATTTTACCCCCCAGAACTTAAAAAAAAAAAAAAGGCTGTATGCTCACTACATGGTGCAGGATGAGGCCAGAACCTGGCACAATGCCTGCTCCCAGGTCTGTTCCGTTCAATCTTTGCTTGCTTCCTGCTTGCCTCCGTCCTTCACCTCCCAGAGTTCTGCAAAATCCTGGTTGTTTAAATGCTGTCGTGTGGATAACACGCCATCTAGTGGTCAATAGGACAATTGCAAAAATAGCTTCATAGGTCATATGCCGAACTATTCCAAAATTGGGCTTCAGACCTCAGTTACCTATGCCATTGGTTCTCAGGCTTTGCTTCACATTAAAATCACCCGGGAGGCCTTTAAAAATCTGATGTCCAGCCCGTACCCCATCACAATTAAATCAGAATCTCTGGGCGTGGGGCCCAGACATCAGCATTTTAAAAACTTCTCAGGTGATTCCAAAGGGCAGCCAAGCTTGAGAACTGGTGACTTTTGCAACCAAAACAATAGTTAAAAGGCAGAAACACTTTATGAAGTGATTATAAATCACATGTATCATAAAAAACGTTTCATGTATAGACCATATATGAAGGCTGCCTTTTTCCTTCTCCCTTATAATTGGATTTTATTTATTTATTTAAACAGGGTCTCACTCTGTCCCCTAGGCTGGAGTGCAGTGGTGTGATCTTGGCTCACTGCAACTTCTGCCTCCCGGGTTAAAGTGATTCCTGTGCCTCAGCCTCCCGAGTAGCTGGGACTACAGGCATCCGCCACCATGCCCGGCTAATTTTTGTATTTTTAGTAGAGACAAGGTTTTGCCATGTTGGCCAGGCTGGTCTCGAACTCCTGGCCTCAAGTGATCCATCTGCCTCAGCCTCCCAAAGGATTGGGATTACAGGCATGAGCCACGATGCCTGGCTCATAATAGGGCTTTAAAACTTGATTTTTCAACTTAATATGTTATGGATATCTCATAGAATCAATATGCTAGATCTAATTCATTTTCTTTTTTTAAAAAATTTTATTTTAGGTTTAGGGGTACATGTGCATGTTTGTTATGTAGGTAAACTCATGTCACGGGGGTTTGATTTACATATTATCTTGTCACCCAAGTCCTAAACCTAGTGCCCAATAGTTATTTTTTCTGATCCTCTTCTTTTTCCCACTCTCCACCCTCAGGTAGTCCTCAGCATCTGTTTTCTTTGTGTCTATGTCTTCTCTTCATTGAGCTGCCAATTATAAGTGAGAACATGCGGCATTTGGTTTTCTATTCCTGTATTAGTTTGCTAAGGATAATGGCCTCCAGCTCCAACAATGTCCTTGCAAATGGCATGATATGGCTGTATGGCATTCCATGGTGTATATCTACCACATCTTCTTTATAAAGTCTACTGTTGATAGGCATTAGGTTGATTCCATGTTTTTGCTATTTTGAATAGTGCTGCAGTGAACATAAGTGTGCATATATCTTTATAATAGAATGATTTATATTCATTTGGGTATATACCCAGTAATGGGTTATAATAGAATGATTTATATTCATTTGGGTATATACCCAGTAATGGGATTGCTGGGTTGAATGGCAGTTCTGTTTTTAGCTCTTTCAGGAATCGCCACACTGCTTTCCACAACGATTGAACCAATTTACACTCCCACGAACTGGGTAAGCATTCCTTTTTCTCCACAATCTCACCAGCATCTGTTATTTTTTGACTTTTTAGTAATAGCCATTCTGATTGGTGTGAGATGGTATCTCATTGTAGTTTTGATTTGCATTTCTCAAATGATCAGTGATATTGAGCTTTTTTTTCCTATGCTTGTTGGCCACATGTATGTCTTCTTTTGAAAAGTGTCTATTCATGTCCTTTGCCCACTTTTTAATTGGGTTGTTTTATCCTTGCAAATTTCTTCTAATAGATGCTGAATATTAGACCTTGCAAATATTTTCTCCCATTCTGTAGGCTATCTGTTTACTTTGTTGTTAGTTTCTTTTGCTGTGTGGAAGCTCCCAAATTTTATTGGATCCCATTTGTCATTTTTGCTTTTGTTGCAATTGCTTTTGGTGTCTTCATCATGAAATCTTTGCCAGTCCCTATGTCCAGAATGGTATTGCTTAGGTTGTCTTCCAGGGTTTTTATAGTTTTGGGTTTTCCATTTAAGTCTTGAATTCATCTTGAGTTGATCTATGCATATGGTGTAAGGAAGGGGTCCAGCTTCAATCTTCTGCATATGACTAGGCAGTTATCTGAGCACCATTTATCAAATAGGGAGTTCTTTCCCCATTGCTTGTTTTTGACCGCTTTGTCAGAGATCAGATAGTTGTAGGTGTGTGGCCTCATTCAATGTTATTCCTATCAAGCTATCAAGGACATTCTTCACAGATCCAGAAAAAAACTATTTTAAAATTAATATGGAACCAAAAAAGAGTCCAAATAGCTAAAGCAATCCTAAGCAAAAAGAACAAAGCTGGAGACATTACCTTACCTGACTTCAAATTATACTACAGGGCTACAGTAACCAAAACAGCATGGTACTGGTACAAAAACAGACAAGTCAACCAATGGAACAGAACAGAGAGCCCAGAAATAAGTCTTAACTCATTTTCAATAACTATGAAAAATGAAAAACCGGGACTCCATGTTTGGGCCCTTCTATGAACACTCCCTTCGTGGAAGCCTGTCTTCCCCTCCTAAACTCCATCTCTCTCTATTCCCTTCCACTTAGTGTGGAAGCTGGCTTTCCTCTCCTGGATTCCATCTTTTCTTTCTGTCACTTAGTGTGAGAGTTAGCTGTTTCTTTCTCTTTCTCCTGTTTATCTCTCTCTCTCTAAATAAATAGCTTTCTACAAACAAACAAAAAGAAAAACAAAAATGAAAAACCATCTGTAAATATGTGTAGGTTAAGGTATAACATCCACCCATGGATTTCTTTGGTTAGATGGTGTATGCACTTGATGTTTAACCAAAGCTTCTGGCCAGCTTTCTTTGTCCAAAGGACAGTAATTCACTCTTCCACTAACATTGTATGAACTGTTTCATCTACACCTTCATAAGCACTGAATGCTATCAAGCTTTTTAATTTTTGCCAATATGATTTGTGAGACATGCTATCATGTTACCTTATAAAATACATTGCATTTCCCTATCTAGTTAGTCTAGGGATCTTTCAGTTATTGACCATTTTCCTTTTCCTTCCTATGTTTGCCCAGTCATGTCCTTTATGTGTATTTCTATTGGATTGCGTTTTTTTCCCTTATCATTTGCAAAAGTTCCTTATGTATTACAGATTTTAACTCATAAATAAACAATGTTGCAGACATTTTTCCCAATCTGTTCTTGTGCTTTAACTTTTATTACTTCTTTTTCTTTTTTCTTGAGAAGAAGTCTTGATCTGTCACCAGTCTGGAATGCAGTGGCTTGATCTCGGCTCACTGCAACCTCCGCCTCCTGGGTTCAAGTGATTCTCCTGCCTCAGCCTCCCAAGTAGCTGGGACTACAGGTGTGTGTCACCACACCCAGCTAATTTTTGTATTTTTAGTAGAGACAGGGTTTCAATATGTTGGCCAGGATGATCACTATCTCTTGACCTCATGATCCACCCTCCTCGGTTTCCCAAAGTGCTGGGATTACAAGCCTGAGCCACCACGTCCAGTCTAATTTTATTACTTTTTATTTGAGATCAGGTCTTGCTCTGTTGCCCAGGCTGGAGTGCAGTGGCCCAATCACGAACTCCTGGGCTCAGGCAATTCTCCCACTTCTGCCTCCATGGCTGGCTAATTTATACATTTTTTTTTTATAGCAACAGGGTCTCCCTATGTTGGCCTGGCTTCCCTCGGACTCTTTGACTCAAGTGATCCTCCCACCTTGGCCTGGCAAAGTGTTGGGATTACAGGCATGAGTCACGGCACCTGACCATGGTTTAACTTTTTATAGTCATGCCTTCTCTCTTCTGGATTCTAGATTTCCTGTAATGCATAAGCAATGCCCCCCACTCTGTCATGCCCCTAATCTTGAAATTATACACACTTTCTCCTAAATTTATTCTATTATCTTTTGTTTTATTTTTCATTTAGGGTTAATTCATTCATAATGCTTTTATTCATGGCTGGAGGTGTTATTTTCCAGATCAATAACCAATTATGTTAGTAGCATAATTAAATAAACCATTTTCTCTCCCACTGAACTAAAATGCCATCTTTATCATGTATTAAATTTGAATATATAGGCAGATTTTTTTGACTTTCTGGTCTCTGATCTGTAGACTTATTTATAAGGTAAAATCATACAGTTTTAAAATTATTAGCTTTGTAGAAAGTTTTAATAGCTGGCAAGTGAATCCTACATCACTGTCTTTTCACAATTAACTATTTTTGTTGTCAGCTCTAAAACATTTAGAATTTCTCCAATATAAATGCTAAATATGTTTTTATAGCCCCAGGAAAACGCCACTAATATTCTGATTGGAATTAATTTAAGGTACATATTCATTTAAAAATCATTGACATTTATGATGATTAATTCTTCCCATTGAAGGACACACTGTGTCTCACAATTAGTTGAAATATGGTTTCTATGCCCTGTAACAAAATGCTGTGGCTTTCTTCATGGAGATCTCATAATTTCTGGCAAGTTTTAACAGTTAATTTTTCTAAGTAAATAATATAATGGCTATAAAGCACTTAACCCAAAAATCCAGTGTATAGTAACTATTACAAATGTTAGGTATTAAAATTATTGTTATTTTTATTATTATCTTTACTTATTCTCATTAAGTAAAATCATATAAAAGATAAAGCTTGAAAAAGCTCTCTGTTGGTTAACTCACATGGATCTTCGATATTGTTAAAATGTCATTTCTCCCCAAAATCAATCTATAGTATCAATACAATTCCAATAAATGTTCCAGGAGATTGTATGTGTGTGTGTAAATTTGTACAGAAAGACAAAAAACCAAAAATAACCAGGCTAATCTTGAAGGAAAATAAGAGGACTTACACTAGAGGATATTGATACTTCTTTTGAAGCTCAATTATTAAGACAATGTGGTATTTGGAGCAAGTTTAGACAAATGACCAATAGAAGAGAATAGTCTAGAGGTCCACACACACGCTCAATTTATGACAAAAGTGACACTTAAGTCATAGCAATGGGAAGGTAGGATCTTTTCAATAAATAGTGTTGAGTCAATTAGAAATCTATGTTTATGTTAATTTCTATAAACATTTTACACTAAAATCAGTTCCAGATGGATTATAAGTCAAAGTATAAAAGGGAAAACAAGAACACTTGTAAAAGACAATATAGGAGAATGCCTTCATGACCTTGAGATAGACAAAGATTTCTTTCACAAAATACAAAAGGAAGAAGGAGAAGAAGAAAAAGAAGAAGAAGAAAGAAGAAGAAGAAGAAGAAGAAAGAAGAAGAAGAAAAAGAAGGAGAAGGAGAAGGAGAAGAGAAGGAGAAGGAGAAGGAGAAGGAGGAGAAGGAGAAGAAGAAGAAGAAAGAAGAAGAAAGTAAAACATTGACTGGGCATGGTGGTTCATGCCTGAAATCCCAACACTTTGGGAGGCCAAGGTGGGTGGATCACTTGAGTTCAGGAGTTCAAGACTAGTCTGGTCAACTTGGTGAAACAGTCTCTACTAGAAATATGAAAATTAGCCATGCATGGTGGTGGGCAACTGTAATCTCAGCTACTCAGGAGGCGAATAGCTTGAACTCAGCAGGCAGAGGTTACAGTAAGCTGAGATCATGCCACTATACTCCAGCCTAGGTGACAGAACAAGACTCCATCTAGAAAAAAAAAGAAAGAAAGAAAGTAAAACATTAATAAATTGAGCTATATTAAGATGAAGAACTTCTGTTTATTGAAAGGGACCATTATTTGGCTTAACATAAGAAAATCAATCAATGCAATATGCCATATTATTAGAATAAAAGAGAAAAAACATGATCATCTCAATAGATGCATGACAAGCATTTGACAAAAATCCACCATGCTTTCATAATAAAAACACTCAACAAACTAGGAATAGAAGGGAACTCCCTTAACCTGATAAAGGGCAGCTATGAAAACCCCACAACTAACATCATTCTTAATAATGGAAGACCTACTAGTGAAAAGGCAAAAGACCTAAGATTCTTCTAGATCAGGAACAGGGCAAAGATGTTCACTTTCATTATGATTTCTATTCATCATTCAGAATGATTTCTATTCATCATTGTCCCAAAGGCTCTACCCAGGGCAAATAGGCAAGAAAGTAAACTAAAAGGCATCCAGACTGGAAAGGAAGAAGACCATCTCTATTTGCAGATGACATGATCTTGTATATAGTAAATTTTAAGGGATACATACCAAAGAAACTTCTTAGAATAAATGAGTTTACCAAAGTTGCAGAACACAAGGTCAATATATAAAAATCCATTGTATTTCTATATATGAGTAATGAAGAATTCAAAAATGAAATTAAGTAAATAATTCCATCTATAATAGCATCACAGGGAGTAATACAGGAGTAAATTTAACAAAAGATGTGCAAGAGTTGCATACTGAAAAAGTACAACACATTGTTGAAAGAAACTAAAGAAGAGTTAAAGAAATAAAAAGACATCCATGTTCATGAATTGGAGCATTTAATATTGTTAAGATGACAATACTCTCCAAATTGATCAACAGATCCAATTCAATTCCTAGCAAAATCCCAGCTGCTTGTTTTGCAGGAAATGGAAGCTGATCCTAAAATTCATATAGAATTTTCTGATTCAAGGGACCCAGAATAGTCAAAACAATCTTGAAAAAAAAAAAAAAAAAAAAAAAAAGAACAAAGTTGGAAGACTCAGATTTCCTTGACTTCAAAACTTACTACAGAGCTAGAGCAATCAAGGCTTTGTGTACTGGGATAAGGATAGCCATAAAGATAAATGAAATAGAATTGAAGATCCAGAAATAAACCCTTGCATTCATGGCCAATTGATTTTTAACAAGCATGCTGAGGCAATTTAAAGGTGGGAAGGAATATTCTTTCCATTAAATAGGGCTGAACAACTGAAGATCTACATGGAAGGAGTGAAACTGGATCCCTACCTCACACCATACCCCAAAATTAACTTAAAATGGATCATACACTAAAGCTAAAACTATCAAACTCTTAGAAGGAAACATAGGTGCAAATCTTTATGATTTCAGATTAGCCAATGATTGTTTAGGCATGACACCAAAAGTTCAAGTAACCAAAGAAGAAATAGATAAATTGGACTTCTTTGAAATTAAAAACTTTTATATTTCAAAGGATGCCATCAAGAAAGTGGAAGACAACCCATAGAATGATAGAAACTATTTGCAAATCATATATGTGATAAGAGACTTGTAGTCAGATATAACTCTTACAACTCAACAATAAAGAAACAAATAATATAATTAAAACCTAAGGATTTGAATAGACATTTCTTTCCCCCCCTTTTTTTTTTTTTGAGACAGAGTCTTGCTCTGTTACCCATACTGAAGTGCAATGGTGCAATCTTGACTCACTAAAACCTCTGCCTCCTGGGTTCAAGTGATTCTCCTGCCTCAGCTTCCTGAGTAGCTGGGATTACAGACAGGCACCGCCATGCCTGGCTAATTTTTGTATTTTTAGTAGAGATGGGATTTCACCATGTTGGCCAGGCTGGTCTTAAAGTCCTACCTCAAGTGATCCTTTTGCCTTGGCTTCCCAAAGTGCTGGGATTATGGGCATGAGCCATCGCACCAGGCTGAATAGACATTTCTTCAAAGAAGATATACAAATTGCCAATAAGCATATGAAAAGATACTAAACATCATTAATCAGGAAAATGCAAATCAAAAACCACAATTAAATACCACTTTCTATTCTCCAGGATAGCTGTAATAAAAAAGATAGACAATAACAAGTGCTGGCAAGGATGTGGAAAAATGGAGCCCTCATACCTTGCTGATGGGAATGTCAAATGGTATGAGGCTACTGTTAAGAACAGTTTTGTCATTCCTCCAAAGGTTAAACACAGTTACATATGACTCAACAACTCCATTCCCAGTGATAAATTCAAAAGAATTGACAACATATGTTCACACAAAAACCTGCATACCAGTGTTCATAGCAGTGTTATTTATAATGGCCAAAGAGCAGAAAAAATTCAAATGTCCATCAGCTGATGAACTGATAAACAAAATGGATTACATGTAAACAATGGAATACACATGTCAAACATGGATGAACTTTGAAAACACTTTGCTAAATAACAGAAGCCAGACACGGAAGGCCACATGTACTGTATGATTCTATTTCTATGAAGCGTCCAAAATAGGCAAATCCAGAGAGACAAAGTTTAGGTTAGTGGTTACCAGGGATGAGAGAAGAAGAGAATGGAAAGTGAGTTAAAGGCAGTAGAGTTTCTTGGGGGATGATAAAACTGTCCTAGCATTGGATCATGGCAATGAATGAACAACCTTGCGAATATACCAAAAAACATCGAAACTACACTGTAAACGTGTATTTTATGGTATGTGAATTAGATCTCAATTTTTAAAAGATCTCATTAAGAAAAAGAAAAGGCAAGACTCAGCGTGCGAGGAAATATTTGCAGTGTGTAACCACAGAGGTACAACCATAGGAACAAGAAAGGACTTGTATTTCATACACATAAAGAACAAAGCAGCCAGGTGCAGTGGCTCACGCCTGTAATCCCAACACTTTGGGAGGCCAAGGTAGGCAGATCGCTTGAGCCCAGGAGTTCGAGACAAGCCTGGGCAACATGGCGAAACTGAACTCTAAAAAAATACAATAATTAGCTGGGTGTGGTGGTGCGCACCCAGCTACTTAGGGGGCTGAGGTGGAAGATCACTTGTACCCAGGAGGTCAAGTGATGGCACCACCTCACTCCAGCCTGGTGACAGAGTGAAGTCTCTTATCAAAACAAACCAAAACAAAGAAAGAAACAAAAAAGCAAATCAATGAGCGAAAGACACACAGCCCTGCAGAAAAATGAGCAAAAGATGTGGACACTTCACAAAAGAGGTATTAACATAGCCGATAAATATATGAAAAAATGTTCAATTTCATTAGTAATTAGAAAACGGTAAGAGCCTAATCCTAACTCAAGACTACTCCTCACCATAACCCTAAACCTTAACTCTAAATCCTGTCATAATGGCTACAATTTAAAATTTAAAACTCTTGGGACATTGCCCTTTCTCTCACCTCCAGAGGGAACCAGAGCTCTCGCGGCTACTCCATAGCTTGGCTGTGTTTGAGTCTGAATGGTGCACTCTTTTGAATCTAGCTTCTTTCACTCAACCTTCTGTTTGTGAGATTCACCGACACTGCTATGTCTCGCACCAGGTCATTCATTCTGGTTACTGTGTTGTATCCCATTGTAGAATAGATCTCAGTTTACTTATTCATTATTTCTGTTGCTGGGCATTTGGGTTGTTTCCAGTTCTGGTGTATTACAAATAACACTGCTATGTGAAGTGAAAGAAGTCAGATACATAAGAATGCATACCAGTGGCCAGGTGTAGTGGCTCACACCTGTAATCCCAGCATAGTGGTGGGCATAGTGGTGCATGCCTACAATCCCAGCTACTTGGAAGGCAGAGGCAGGAGAATCACTTGAACCTGGGAGGCAGAGGTTGTGTTGAACCGAGATTATGCAATTGCACTCCAGCCTGGGAAACAAGAGCAAAACTCCATCTCAGAAAAAAAGAATGCATATAGTGTGATTCCATTCCACTGGCTCACCCAGTCTATTGGGGTGTGTGTGTGTGTGTGTGTGTGTGTGTGTGTGTGTGTGTGCGCTGAGACAAGGCCTGGCTCTGTTGCTCAGGTTGGAGTGCAGTGGCGCAATCTCACCTCACCGCAACCTCCACATCCCAGACTCAAACATTCTCCCACCTCAGCCTCCTGAGTAGCTGGGACCACAGGCACGTGCCACCACACCCAGCTAATTTTTGTATTTTTGGTAGAGACAGGGTTTCTCCATGTTGGCCAGGCTGATCTTGAGCTTGTGAGCTCAAGCGATCCACCTGTCTCATCTAAAAATGCTGGGATGACAGGTGTGAGCCACTGCACCCAGCCTCCAGTCTATGGTTTTGAAGGGAAAGGACAGTGCCTGCCAGGGTACATGAGGGAGGCTTCTTCTGGGTGCTGGTTATCTTCTGTTTCTGGGTCCTGGTGCTGGCACAAGGGCGCACTCACTTTGTGATTCTGTGAGTGGTACACTTAGGATTTGTACCATTCCACACTTCAGTCGAAACCAATTTAGGAAAATCAAAACTCACTTGATACCAAATTGGGCAATCTATTTCCTTTGCTATCCACAAGCTACTAAAGCCACTTTATGAAGACAGGCAAGCTGGAGCTACTCCAGATGGAAGCTGGCCATGGAGCATTTGTCATAGGTATTATTTACAGGCTGGAGTATTCCTTCTAGGCTGCCCTGTCTTTTGGTTTACTTTCCAGACATCCTTGATTCAAGGGCTCCATATACTACCTCCTTAGGTCTTTGCCAGATCCTCAGTTACTGACCAAGGCTTTTCCATTCTTGACTCTAAGTACTAAGACCTGATAGTGGCCAGCCGCAGTGGCTCACACCTGTAATCCCAGCACTTTGGGAGGCCAAGGCAGGTGGATCACGAGGTCAAGAGATCTCGAGACCATCCTGGCCAACATGGTGAAACCCCGTCTCTACTTAAAATACAAAAATTTGCTGGACGTGGTGGTGTGCACCTGTAGTCCCAGCTACTCGGGAGGCTGAGGCAGGAGAATCGCTTGAACCCTGGAGGCAGCAGTTGCAGTGAGCTGACATTGCACCACTGCACTCCAGCATGGTGACAGAGCGAGACTCCGCCTCAAAAAAAAAAAGAGCTGATAGTATGAATGACAATAGAATCCATTCACTCTTTTATGGACTTCCTTTACTGTAAGTAAGTAAATTACTAACAGTGATAGACAATCAGGTGAAACGATCAAAAGAAAAGATATTTCCGACTGGACGTGGTGGTTCATGCCTGTAATCCCAGTACTTTGGGAGGCTAAGGCAGATAGACCACTAGAGGTCAGGAGTTTGAGACCAGTCTGGCCAAACATGACGAAACCTTGTCTCTATTAGAAACACAATACCAAAAATTAGCCAGGTGTGGTGACTCACACCTGTAATCCCATCTACTTGGGAGGCTAAGGCAGGAGGATCACTTGAACCTGGGAGATGGAGGTTGCCGTGAGCTGAGATCGCACCACTGCTGAGTGAGACTTCATCTAAAAAAAAAAAAAACAAACCAGAAAAGATTTCCAAACTACCCTAAATTCTGTTACACGGACACAAAAAAAGATATTTGTTCCATTATAAGTTTCTGGAGAAATCAGAGTGAAAAGCCCCATGCCAGTATTATTTCAACAGTCCCTGAAAAATGCCTTTGGTGAAACACTCTGAAGAGCTAATGCTTTACACACGGGCATCTGCCACCCAGCATCCGGAATGTTAGTTGCATTTGCTATATTTTAATTTATTAGAATATGTATTTTAAAGCAGTAGGCTGGAAATCTGACATATATACTGATTTTTTTTTATCACATTGTCATATAAGGGTGTTTCTTAATTCAGTGCCTTTCAGAAGAGAATAGAGCTGCTTGAAAATCAATTAAGTATATTTCATCATGCAGTCCAGTGTCTTAGATGCACAGGAAACATTCTGCTGCTCCCTTCACAGGATGGGCTGTGAGTCTGGCCAAGGCCTTTTTTTTTTTTTTTTTTTTGAGACAGAGTTTCACTCTTGTTGCCCAGGCTGGAGTGCAATGGTGTGATCTTGGCTCACTGAAACCTCCACCTCCCAGGTTCAAGCGATTCTCATGCCTCAGGCTCCCCAGTAGCTGGAATTACAGGCATGTGCCACCATGCCTGGCTAATTTTTGTATTATTAGTAGAGATGGGTTTCTCCATGTTGGTTAGGCTGGTCTTGAACTTCCAACCTCAGGTAATACGCCTGCCTCGGCCTCCCAAAGTGCTGGGATTACAGGCGTGAGCCACCACGCCCTGGCCAAGGCCTTTCTGCCTAGACTCACTGCACAGTCATATTTCTCTTCTGGAATTCTGCCACCCTCCAAGATGCCATGGCCTCCCTGGTTGTTCCTCTGCCCAGGGTAGAGCCCAAGGGAACAGGCCACAGGAGCCCTTCCGTGGGAAGCAGCACTCCACTCCTGGCCTTCTCGACAACTCTTCCACTCTGCCTAGGGGGAAGGATTTTTCCTGGCCTGGGTGTTCAGAGTGGAGGGCAAAAAGCTGCGTTCTTCCTCCAGGGAAGTTCTCCCAGGTGTGCCTCATTCAAGAGGCTTCTTCTACACCCCGAGACTGAGGCATTGGAAAAGCTAAGGCCAGTGCCTGAATCTTTGCTCTTCCTTTCTTTCTGCTGATCATCCTTCCCTAAGTGACCTTGAAAGCTGACATTATGGGGAAGGGGAATCTGGCTACTCTCTCTTTCCTTCTTCCTCTCTCTCTCTTTTTTTTTTTTTTTGTCTCTCTCTCTCTTTCTTTCCTTCCTTTCTTTCCCTGCCTCCCTTCCTTCCTTTTTTTATTTTTTTCAGAGTCTTGCTCTTGTCTCCCAGGCTGGAGTGCAATAATGCAATCTAGGCTCACTGCAACCTCCGCCTTCCAGGTTCAATGGATTCTCCTGCCTCAGCCTCCCAAGTAGCTGGGATTACCGGCACCCACCACCATGCCTGTGCATTTTTGTACTTTTAGTAGAGACAGGGTTTCACCATGTTGGGCAGGCTGCTTTCAAATTCCTGACCTCAAGTGATCCACCTGCCTCGGCCTCCCAGAGTGCTGGGATTACAGGCGAATCTGGCTATTATTTCAAATATGGCCCACTCCCTCCCACACTGGCGCCCCTGGGTCTCTCCTGCCTCCTGTCTAATCAAATCCCAGAAAACGACTGAGCCTCCACCCGCCTCAGTAGCCATGTCTGCCCAGATATTCTAACCTTGTATCCTGCTATACGAAGTTCAACAGGAGTTACTCCCGGGTTTGAATGTGGTCTGGTGTGGTCTGGGGTTATCTTCACACCGCTGCCTTCTACTAACTTGCCAGGTAAAAACTTGACTGTTTGGGATCTGCTGTCCCTGTCTCCCCCCGGGACAGCACTGTTTGATCCCTGTGTCAAAGCCCAGTGTGTACCCAGAGGAAAAAGCATATCTAGGACCCAAGATCTCCTGGTACTTGTCACCCCGTGACCCACTTTGATTCATCCTGTCACACTGAGCAAGTTGTTCAAAACTCTGTGGCTTGGTCTTGTTGTTGCAAAACGTCAATGACATTTGCTCCCTCCCTTCCTGACAGTTATGTGGTGAGAATAAGTGAAATACTGTACTGCCATCAGTAGGAAAACAACAGTTTGTTGGACTCGAGACACTTTCACATCTATTACCGCATCTATCCAAACACTCGGCTTCAGAAAAAATAATCCTCATGGGGTATACAAATATAAAGGAGGAGAAATTGCTCTTTAATACACGAAAAAATACACTAGTTCCTGTATTCCCTAGTACAGTATTTCCATTTTGATTGGTTTTTCTGCTGTTCACTCCCCAAGCATGTCTTTTTTTTCACAAGGGAAAAACTCACATGGTGGAGCCGCATTGTGTTCAGCCCTATATGGTTTAGCAATTGGAAAGGGATCTGTTGGAAGGAGCAAGGAATCTACCGCAGTGATCTTGGTGAAGTAGCCAGGTTTGCTGAAATCAGCAGGAGGTTTGCAGCCAAAGAATGCTCCGGGCTTAAGTCCCTTGAAAGACTTGACTCTCAGACTGGGCATCCCATCAGCTTCTCCCTCTTCCCTCCAGCCTCACACATCCTATTTCTTACCCATACTTCTCCTTTATTCTGCAGCAACACCAAAAAGTCCAAAGCTCCCCATCCAGTTAAGATCATTTAGATTTTTTTTTTTTTTTGAGATGGGGTCTTAAACTCCTGGGCCCAAGTGATCTTCCTGCCTCAGCCTCCTGAGTAGCTGGAAATATGGGCATGGTGGCTTCAATCTTTTTGATCCAAGAGGCAATGATTAAGTTCAAGATGCAGTTTCTCCAAATGACAACATTACTTAAATAAGAAAATACTGCAACAAAAGCCCGTTTCATAAAGCAAATGCTTTCAGAGCAACACACTTTTAATCTTTCAGTCATCTCCCACACATCCACACCTCTTTTCTTATTTTTCCTCATTTCATTTCTCTTCCTCCCTCTCTCTTTTTTTCTTTTCTCTCTCTCTTTCTTTTTCTCTCCTTCTTTTTTTGATGGAGTCTTGCTATGTCACCCAGGCTAGAGTACAGTGGCACAGTCTCAGCTCACTGCAACCTACTCCCTGGCTCAAGTGATTCTTCTGTCTCAGCCTCCCAGTTAGCTGGGATTACAGGCATGCACCACCATGTCCAGCTAATTTTTGTCTTTTCAGTAGAGATAGGGTTTCTGCATGTTGGTCAGGCTGGTCTCAAACTCCTGACCTCAGGTGATCCTCCCACCTTGGCCTCCCAAAGTGCTGGGATTACAGGCAGTGCTGGGATTACAAGAAGCCACCACGCCCCCTTTTCCTAATTTCATTTTCTTTTATTATTATTATTTTTTTTTTAGAAAAAGAGAGAAAAGGAGAAAGAAAGAAACAGCAAAAGAAAAAAAAGAATGAAAGAGAAAGAAAGAGGAAGAGAAAGAGGGAGAGAGAATGGGATTCTTGTTTTATTGCCCAAGCTAGAATACAGTCTAAAAATGGATATTAAAAACCTCTTTTATGCCAATAATTGTGCTTAACAATGGAGACAGGAAGGAATAGGGGATGCAAATAACAAATAAGCAGCCAACCAATATTTTATTTAAACCTGTGAAATGCTATGCAATTGCTGGGGAGTGATTTACTTCCAATTATGTGGTCACTTTTAAAATAGGTATAATGTGATATTGAGAAAAATGTATGTTTTGTGGATTAGTGGGAGGAGAGTTCTGTAAATATTTGTTAAGTCTAGTTGTTCCAGGTCTGAGTTCAAGTCCTGGATATCCTTGTTAATTTTCTATCTCGTTGATCGTCTAATATTGACAGTGTAGTGTTAAAGTCTCCCACTATTATTGTGTGGGAGTCTAA
>PVKP010027301.1:16072-31536 GCA_004027715.1 Plecturocebus donacophilus | reverse complement strand
GTAGCACTGGAGTTTGTCTTGTTATTGGTTACAAACTTCAGGGTGCTGTCTTTCCACTTAGCCTTCTCATGGACCAGATACTCTAACTCATTTGCTCTTAAACCAGAATCCTGTAGCTTTTTATAGTGGAAATAATTATCACATGGCCAAATGAAACATTTTGAAAATGCATTTAAAGTGTAGGTATTAGTTTACAGGGAAAAATACATAGATGTGACAAAAAGCTCACATTTGTTGATGGTGGTTATTTTGAACCAAGTTAATAGGCTGATTAGACTCTCAGATACCCTTTGAGAAACATTGAGTGTCTATTATGCAAATTTTTTTTTTTTTATGCAAAATTTTTATGTTATTTCCACTTTGGGAAAGGACTTTTAAACTCATAAGTACCTTCCACCTGAAGTTAGTTGAATGAATAAATATATAAGGAAAACACGATGCAGCAGCACATTTCAAGTATTTAAGAAACAACTAAAAGTAACTTTTCATCCTAGGTTAATATGGAATTTAAGCAGAATTATGATCAATTTTTTAATTTGTTTTTGAAACAGGTAGACTAAAATAAATGGATCTTTTAACATTGGGGCATGGAAGGAGTACTTTACTGTAGGCTTAAGTTCTTAAAATTGACTTTCTTTAAAAGGATAGTTTTGAACTATTTAATAAGCATACACTCTAAATATTCTCATAGTTATATATCCTGCAAGAGCTGTGTGTGCATCATAAAACATCAAGAAGTATATTAAAAGTATACATGAGTACATGTAAGACTAAAGGTAACTGGATTGGATCTCTTTTTAGTTTTAAATGTGAATTTAGTATGTTGTGACTGAAAGTGTTGTTTCAGTGTGTAGCTGTGGACATAAAACAGTTTAACTTAGTTGCTTGTTAAAGGATAGGTAAAAATATGCTAATAAGAGTAAATAACTTACTTGCTATCTATACAGTGAAACTATTTTAAGAAATTTGTTCAGTTTGATCAGCCTGTTTATAAACTACTTGCAAAAAATCAAGTAGTTTATAAACTACTCATTTAATAAATGAATTTACAGGTCAACTTATTTTGGAAATAGTTTATAAACAGGCTGATCAAAATCACATATGTATATATACATATATAATCACATATATACATATATACACGAATTTTCTATTGGAAGTAGGTAGACAAAACATTGAAAGTTGTTGTTTTTTTTTTAAGACGGGGTTTCACCATATTGGTCAGGCTGGTCTTGAACTCCCAACCTGAGGTGATCCACCCCACTTGGCCTCCAAAGTGCTTGGATTACAGGCATGAGCCACCATGCCTGGCCCTGAAAGTTTTTATTTTGTCAAGCTGAAAGAGACTTTAAATGAAAGCTGATTATTGGACATCTCAAGTTAGTTAATTTTGAGTAGTGATTACCATGTAGCAATACTACTCAAATATGTGACTCTTAGGAAAAGAAAGTTTAAGCCCAGGCCAGGCGTGGTGGCGCATGCCTGTAATACTGGCACTTTGGGAGGCCGAGGCAGGCGGATCACCTGAGGTCCAGAGTTCGAGACCAGCCTGACCAACTTGCAGAAACCCAGTCTCTACTAAAAATACAAAATTAGGTGGGTGGGCATGGTGGTGTATGCCTATGATCCCAACGACTTAGGAAGCTGAGGCAGGAGAATTGCTTGAACCCGGGAGATGGAGATTGTGGTGAGCTGAGATAACGCCATTGCACTGCAGTCTGGACAGGAGCGAAATTCCATCTCAAATAAATAAATAAGAAAGTTTGAAGCCACCTGGCTCACGCCTGTGATCCCAGCGCTTTGGGAGGCTGAGGCGGGTGGATCATCTGAGGTCAGGAGTTTGAGACCAGCCTGCCCAACATGGAGGAACCCCCTCTCTACTAAAAATACAAAATTAGCTGGGTGTGGCAGTGCATACCTGTAATCTCAGCTACTTGGGAAGCTGAGGCAGGAGAATTGCTTGAACCTGGGAGGCGGAGGTTGCAGTGAGCCGAGATGACGCCACTACACTCCAGCCTGGTCAACAACAGCGAAACTCTGTTTCAAAAAAAAAAAAAATGTTTGAGCCCAGAGAAAAGTTAACAGATGAAAAAGATTCTGAAGAAAGTCCTCTTGGAGGATCCAGTGTCAGCACATGGTTTTGGATTGCTTATACTCAACTTTATTCTCATTTCACAATCTCCAAATGTCCTAATCCACACAGAATAAGGTAGAGGTTAAAGAAAGAATCTTGAGGGGCATGTGTTATCTGTGTGTAAAGTCTCCTATTATTTTGGGGCTATAATGATGTAAAGGGCCAGACTTTTAGATATCTAAAGAAATATTTTCCCCAAATTAGGAGGCTACAATAGAAATGCTGATTTTTTTTTTTTTTTTGAGATGGTCTCGCTCTGTTGCCAGGCTGGAGTGCAGTGGCATATTTTCAGCTCACTGCAGGCTCTGCCTCCTGGGTTCAAGTGATTCTCCTGTATCAGCTTCCTGAGGAGCTGGGACCACAGTTGTGCGCCACCACGCCCAGCTAATTTTTGTATTTTTAGTAGAGACAGGGTTTCAACAGTGTTGGCCAGGATGGTCTCGATCTCTTGACCTCATGATCTGCTCCTCTCCACCTCCCAAAGTGCCGGGATTACAGGCATGAGCCACTGCACATGGCCAGAATAAAAGATCTTTAAATGGAATCATTTAGTTATATTGAAAAGTTTACTTGCAGACCAGCCTTGCTAACATGGTGAAACCCTTTCCCTACTAAAAATATAAAATTAGCTGGACATGGTGGCGCACACCTGTAATCCCAGCTACTCCGAAGGCAGAGGCAGGAGAATCACTTGAACCCGGGAGGCAGAGGTTGCAGTAAGCGGAGATGGTGCCATTGCACTCCAGAAATGATGGCTGTAATCCCAGCAATTTTGGAGACTGAAGCAGGTGGATCACCTGAGGTCAGGAGATCCAGACCAGTCTGGCCAACATGGTGAAATCCTGTCTCTACCAAAAATGCAAAAATTAGCCTCGCATGGCAAAGTGTGCACCTGTAGTCTCAGCCACCTGGGAGGCTGAGGCATGAAAATTGCTTTGAACCTGGGATGCAGAGGTTGCAGTGAGCTGAGATCGCACCACTGCACTCCAGCCTGGGCAACAGCAAAACTCCATCTCAAAATAAAAAGTAAAAAAGCAAAAAGCAAACAAAAAAAAAGAGGAATGCATTTAAAATAATTGAGAGAAAAAAAGCAAAAGGAAAAAGATGTAAATTGTCTATAATGCTCATACCCAGGACAACAATCCTTGGAATAGAGTTTCTCATTTTGTATATAGACTTGAAACTTTTTAAATGCCATTTTATTGTTTAGGCCGGATGTGGTGGCTTATGCCTATAATCCCAGTAGTTAGGGAGGCCATGGTGGGTGGATCACGAGGTCAAGAGATTGAGACCATTCTGGCCAACATAGTGAAATCCCTTCTCTATTAAAAATACGAAAATTAGCTGGGTGTGGTGGTACATACCTGTAGTCCCAGCTACTACTAGGGAGGCTGAAGCAGGAGAATCGCTTGAACCCGAGAGGTGGAGGTTACAGTGAGCCAAGATCATGCCACTGCACCCTAGCCTGAGCGACAGAGCGAGACTCTGTCTCAGGGGGGAAAAAAAAAGCCATTTTATTTTTCAATTAAAATTGTTTTTTTTCTTTACCTCCTCAGAAAGGATAAAAATGTTATTGATTAATAAGACTGTAGTTTGATGTTGATATTTTGAAATTTTAGGGTGGTGCTTGTTTGCTCCTGTAACTAAGCACATTCAGTACTATCAGAACTAATTTCATTATGCAGTAACGTGACTGCCTTATGCAAATATCAGCATTAGTACATATTGTAAAGTTTTTATTTTTTACCAAAAAGTTTACAACTACCAAGTATGCACATTCCTTAACATTATTACAGAATTAATTTAGAAATGTTCTACTTTTAAAACTTCTGGACAGGTGTCATTAAATCCTTAGATAGTATTAATGTACTATTTAAAAAACACAAAAACATTCTTTATCATTTGCAAAACATGCTTTATCATCTACTCATCTTTGTGAATCAGGTTTTTCTTGATACCATGCAATCAAAACCAAACAAATTTGACATAAGCCTGCCTAATCATCCATAAAGGTTGTGTTCATCTGAAGAATTTTATTGTTCTCATTATGCATGTTCTACATTAGAGTTTTTTTGTGTTTTTTTTTGGGGGGGGGTAGGGAGTCTCACTCTGTCACCCAGGATGGAATGCAGTGGCGCAATCTTGGCTCACTGCATCCTCCTCCCAACTTCAAGCAATTCTCCTGCCTCAGCCTCCTGAGTAGGTGGGACTACAGGCATGTGCCACCATGCCCAGCTACGTGTGTGTGTGTGTGTGTGTGCACGCGTGTGCATTTTTCGTAGAGACATGGTTTCACCATGTTGTTCAGGCTGCTCTCAAACTCCTAACCTCAAATGATCTGCCCACCTTAGCCTTCCAAAGTTCTGTGATTACAGGCATGAGCCACCGTACTCGGCCACATTTGAGCTTTAAAATACGCTGATAGAATAAAATAGTGCTTTAATCTGTTTCTTTTTTTTTTTTTTTTTTTTTTTGCTAATCTTCTCTGTATCGTTCCAATTTTAGTATATGTGCTGCCGAAGCGAGCACAAATTTTTTTTTAATTATTATTTTTTTTCTTTTTAGAGATGGGGTTTCACCATGTTGGCCAGGCTGGTCTTGAACTCCTGACCTCGTGATCCACCCGCCTTGGCCTCCCAAAGTGCTGGGATTACAGGCATGAGCCACCGCGCCCGGCCTTAATCTGTTTCTTATAGATCCACATGAAATTCATTTAGAAAAATGTTCTTGTATTAAAATATTGAAAGCTATTGGATTATGATTTGTAAGTTTTATTTTGTAGTTAGCATCTCTAGGGGAATTTCAGGAACACTGTTGCTATCTTGTGATTATTGATCCTTTTAAAAATCATTGTATTTGAGAAGTAAAGTAGAAAATCTATGACAAATTAGGGAATTAAAGTAGACATTATACTCAACTCCACTGTGTTTAAAGAGTTTGATTAATTTCTATACGTTGTGCTAGTGATTAAGATCTAGGACTCTAGAGTCAACCTGAGTTGAAGTCTTGGCTCCGTCACTTGATCTCTTGTCTCAGTTTCTTCCTCCATAAAATGAGGGTACTAATAGTGTTAACTCATAGGATTATTGTGAATATGAAGTGCACTAGTACATGTAAACAGGCCTGGTCCCTGGCATAAAGGTACTCATAAAACATAGTTATTATTATTTTACAACATGGTTGAGATCTAACTTTATGTTTAACATGTCTTTTCCTCACTTAACATATTATGGCTGGGCGTGGTGGCCATAATCCAAGCACTTTGGGTGGCTGAGGTGGGTGGATCATCTGAGGTCAGGAGTTTGAGACCACCCTGGCCAACATAGTGAAACCCCGTCTGTACTAAAAATACAAAAATTAATCCCAGCTCCTTGGGAGGCTGAAGCAGGAGAATGGCTTGAACCCGGGAGGTGGAGGTTGCAGTGAGCCGAGATTGTACTGTTGTACTCCAGGATGGGTGACAGAGTGAGAATCTGTCTAAAAAAGAAAAACAAAAACATGTATCACAACTATTTTCCCATGTTGTTAAAAATTACACAAGTAATGTAAGAGAATATTGGGTGCCCTGTACCCTTGCCAATATTGGGCATTCTCATTTTTTAGATATTTGCCAATATGATATATGAAAACTGTCATGTCATTGTTTTGATTTGCATTTTCCCCAAAAATCAGCAAAGTTTACTGGTTTTCACATTTTTAAAAAGTATTTTTTAATTTATAATCACCTTGTTTGATAATGAGATTTTCACGTTTTTATTAACTGTGTTTCTTCTCCTGCTTAGATAAATCTTAGAATTTTTCACATTCATTAGAGAAATGCTACTACAAAGGTCTTTTTAAGTCTATGAAAATTTTAATGATTTTTCTTGGTAATTTTTGTCTGTAGATTCAAGTTTAAAAGGGCATTTCCCATTCTGATATGGAAATATGTGTGATTTGTTAATTTTAAAAAGCATGACTTCTTTAATCTCCTAGATTGTAGTTTACTAGGTGTTACATTAGTCTTCTGGATATTGCCTGTTCATACCTTTGCCCATTTTTCCCCCTACTGGGTTGTTTATCTTTTCTTCTTACTGCTTTATAGGAGTTCTTTAGATATCACAATGGTTAATCTTTTGTTATATGTGTTACAGGTATTCTCTCCTCATTTGTTACTTGTTGTTTAATTTTGTGTATGGTGTCTTTATATAGAAGTTTTAACTTACTTGGTCAGATCTTTCGCTTAAAAAATTCTTCATTATTCAACTTGAAAATCTTTCACTTCTTTATAGCTTTGGTTTTTTTTTTTTTTTTTGTTAAGCAAAATCTCTACCATCCCAAGATTATCTTTAAAAACTTTTTATATATTTTATGTGAAAAATTTTTTTTCACACTGAGTTCATTTGGTTTGTATGGAATTTCCTTTTGTGTCTAGTGTGAGGGTAGGAATCTAACTTTTTCCCAAATGGATAGGCTTTTGTGTCTCTCAGTTCACTGACCTGTTCATATTTCAAATGCCACAAGGTCTTCCTGCATCCATAAGGCCTCTTTCTGGATTCTCAGTTCTGTTCCAGTGACAGGTCTGTCTGTGTTTATTCCATTACTTCCCCTCCCCTGTGACTTTTTATAAAAGTTTGCTATAAGGCAAATATGCCCATTTTCAAATTTTTCTTAGCTATTCTTATGAATTTACTGTTTCTGGTGAATTTCACAATTATTCTGATGAGTTTTAAGACAAATCCCATGGAGATTATGATTAGAATTGTGCTAAATTTACAGATGGACATGGGAAGGAGTCAGTTCTCACTAGCTGGTCTTTCCATCAAGGAGCATACTGTATCTGTTTATTCTGGAGTTGCCTCTCTCGTAACAGTTTTAACCTAGATGCTCATTGTAGCACTGTTTTGTTCTAAAGAAATGTATTACAAAGATAGTGTTAGAGTAAATTAGTTGAGGAAAAAGCCTCATATCATCTCTTCCTGTTTTCATTTCTCTTTTCACCTTTAATTCTGGGTCTGAAGAGACTTTATCATGATATATGGTATATGTATACTCAGGCTCTTATAACAATTGGCAGTATAGTATGATCTCTTTTTTTACTATCATTAATTTAATGATTAAAGATGATTTAATCAAGTTGATAACTGTACTTAACTCTTCTGTTAGATAAGAAGGATGTTTCTAGTTTCTGAGAGTACACAGTAATATAGTGCTTTTACTCTTGTTTTATTGGAAAAATGTTTCAGGGGTTGGGGGGGGCGTTTTATTTTTTTGAAAAAACTCTTTGAGATAATACGTAATTGTTGGGAAAATTTCATACAACATTGCAGCATATGAAGAAGAAAATGCCTTTTGAGAAGGTGAGAGTTTTGTTCTCCAAACTTTCAGTTATTGACATGCCTCCTTGTTACTTTTGCCATATATCTGTATCATCTGTACTGTTAATTCATAACAGTTTTCTTAAAATTTACTAAAGAAATCCAAAAATCCTTAGTGATAAGAGCTGTGAACTCGTACATTGATGTATATTACATAAATACATAACTGATGTTTTCTGTACATCGCTGTATATTAAGAAATATATAACATTGATGCATATTAAATAATGATTTATTCAAAAGTATGTATACTTTATGATACACTGGCACAGTGAGTGGAAGTATAGGTTCTGAAATCAAGGTTTCATGGTTTTAAATCCTGTTTTTGCTATGTCCTCCCTCAGTGATACTAGATAATATACTTAAGCCTCTGCTTCCATTTTATTTATTAAATAAGATTAGTATGTCACCTCCCTTGTAAGGTTATTTTACAGTTAAATAGCAGGTGTGCAATCAGTCAGCACAGCCCTAGTACTTAGGTGTTCCACAAATACTGGCTATCATTCAATATAATAATTTGTAAATACCGTAAATACCCTGTGTCTCCTTCAAAGCTAGTTCTCACACAAGCATCTCATTTTAAAAGTGTTTACATAGTATTCATTGTAAGAATATACTATGATTTATTAAACAGCGTTTTGTAATTACTCTTTGGCCTTTTTTTTTAAAAAAAAAAAAAAAAGCAACAAATAACAGGATTGGTTTCTAATATGTATCACCAGATCTCCCTCCCAAAGGACTGTATTAATTTGCTATTCTGTCATTTTAGACTTCATGATCTAAATATTTGGTGGGGTGCAATAGTGGGTTTAAAAATAATACTTGTTTTTGTTTTAGTTAACATTATTATTCACTAGCCAGTAAGGAACACATTAATTACTATTCTTGTGCAATTTTCTGAGAAGTAGGTAAGCCTGCTTCTGTGTGTGTGTGTGTGTGTGTGTGTGTGTGCGTGCGCACGCGCGCGGGCATGATGCAATTTATGTGTGTGGTATTAGAATTTGAGAAATTATGGTAATTTCATATTATTCTGGTCAGTGATCCCTGCAATATCAGAATTGTCTCCAATCTATAGCTACTGTTTTCAAGTCTATAGGGTCCATGAGAGAAAGATTTGTATTAAATATTTGCACTGACAAATGGAAAACAAAAGGACTATGTATTTTATTCTTAACTAGGACTTGGTCAGCAAACTCCAGCATAGAAGACTGGAATGAGACTAGCTGGTTCATGTGGAAAGGCTTTTTTTGGAATGTAGTTAAGCTTAGATTGTTTCAAACTAAAGGAGGCCATGAGATGAACCCTTTTCATCTCCTCAGTTCTCAAACACACCGAGATCTTCCCCATATTTCACTCCTTGGCATCAGTTGCCCTGGGTCATGTAACCAGAGCGAGCCCATTTGCCCTGGCTGACTGCTGATCTGGCCTTGGACACCTGCCCTGGCCTCTTCTGCCCAAGCAGTACGTTTGGCCCTGGCTGTCCCTGACAGTGGAGGGTACAGGAGGGAGTGACAACCTTCTCAACCACTTCAGTCACATGGAAGAAGGAGAAAAGTGAGCTCGCATCTGTGTGCTGACCTTTTAACAGTGATACTGCCCAGTGACACACTGACCTGAGAATCAGGAGAAAGAAGAACTCACACTTGACTTCTCACCTCAGAAGAAAGCACATAAAAACTTGCAGCCATTCTCTGAAGCATTGGTTTACTGTTGGGTTATTGCCTGTGTCAAATCAGCCAGAAAGAGGTTGAGTAACAACTCATTTGCTGAGAATTATACACAATCCATGTCCCCACACCCCATTGCCATTCCTGAGCTACACATCAACCTACAGAGAGTGACTTCTTACTCTTGAGATGCTCGTTCCTCTTGCTTAATGGTTCATGACATGTTCTTCATTTTCCCTCTCCCCGTCCTCCTCCCTCTCCCCCTCCCTTTCCCTCTCCCTCTTTGCTGGCTTATTCTCCTGTATTTGGCCATTACATGTTGATGTTCCACCAATCAGCCCTAGGCCTTTCTGTCATTCTTTCCCTTAAGCAGTCACAGCCATGTCCATGGCCTCAGTCATGGGCAAATCCAACATTTTGATCTCTACCCCAACTTCTGCTGTTGAGAACTTGATCTGCTAATACCTAATTGCCTACTGGACATCTCTACTTGGATGTCTAAAAAGTATTCTAAATTAAGCATGTCCAAGATTTATTTCATATTCTTCCTCCGAAAATGTTGTTCACTATCTTAAAGTCATCTCTGGCTGGGCACGGTGGCTCACGCCTGTAATCCCAGCACTTTGGGAGGCTGAGGTGGGTGGATTGCCTGAGGTCAAGAGTTCGAGACTAGCCTGGCCAACATGGTGAAACTGTCCCTACTTAAAAAGCACAGCAAATTACGTGGGTGTGGTGGTGGGTGCCTATAATCCCAGCTACTTTGGAGGCTCAGGCAGGAGAATCACTTGAATCCAGGAGGCAGAGGTTGCAGTGATCTGAGATCGTGCCACTGCACTCCAGCCTGGGCAACACAGTGAGATTCGGTCTCAAGATAAAAACCATACACACACAAAAAATCATTGAGCGGTTCTTTTGTTGTTGTAATTAACAAGGCGTAAGCCTGTAACCTATATTCAGGTCATTAAATAGACCAATGCCAGTGCTCCTGAAAGCCCTCCCTTAACTTCCTCCTAATCAAGTATATGCCTCCTCCTTCTCAAAAATGTTACCTCTCTACTGACATTCATGAGAATCATTTTCTTACTTTTCTAAGATCGAACCCAAATTTGGTGGTTTAGTTTTCCCTGCTCTTTGAACTTTACATAAGTGGAACCATTTAGTTAGTTTTCTTTACTTGGCTGATTTCACTCAGTGTCATTTTGTGAGATGCGCCTGTGGTTTATGGAGCTGTAGTTTGTTCATTAGTCATTGCTGAATAATATTCTATTAGAAATGTAACACAATTGATGTATTCACTCTCTCTTTTTTTTATTGGAGACTTAGTTTCACTCTTTACACCCAGGCTGGGGTGCAATAGTGCAATCTTGGCTCACTGCAAGCTGCACCTCCTGGGTTCAAGCGATTCTCGTGCCTCAGCCTCCCTAGTAGCTGGAACTACAGGTGCACACTACCATGCCCTGCAAAGTATTGTATTTTTAATAGAGTTCGGGTTTCACAATGTTGGCCAAGCTGATCTCAAATACTTGACCTCAGGTGGTCCACCTGCCTTGGCCTTCCAAAGTGCAGGAATTACAGGCGTGAGCCACCATGCCCAGCCTTCACTCTCTTTCTGATGGATATTTGTCTCCAGTTTACAGCAATTATGAATACTGCTGCTATAAACATTTTTGTATATCTTCAGTTTTACTTAGTAATGCCTGTTTTCCAAAGTGGTTGCACTAGTTTAGATTCCTACCAACAATGTGTGAGAATTCTTGCTTAACCACCTCTTTGCCAAGGCTTAGAATTGTCAATCTGGTAAATTTTATTAACCATTCTGTTAGGTACATAATGTATATTTGTGTGTAACTGAGGTGTATGTCATACACATTAAAATATGGAAATGTATAGCCTGAAAGAATATGTTACATATAAATGTACCTATTGTAACCACTACCCACATACAGAATATTTCCATCACTCCAGAAAGTTTTCTCATGCTCTTTTCCAGACAGAAGCTACTATTCTATCCACACTGTTTTGACCTCGGCCACTATATATGTGTTTTGCTTGTTTTTGAACCTCACATAAATCAGCTCAGATTGTATGGACTCTACTGTGTCTGACTTGTTTTGCCCAGCATAATGGTTTTTTGCAATTTATCCAAGCTGTTCGTTACTCTTTTTTTTCCTCCTGAGTTCTGTTTTATAATTATATTACATATTGTTTATTCATTTTCTAATTATTTCTAGGTTTTGGATATTGTGAATTAAGCTGCTATAAACATTCTTATATATACTTATTTCTCTTGGGTATATATCTAGGAGTGGATTTCTGGGTCATGGGGTAGGTGAGTGTTTAACTTGATTAGAAACGACAGAACAGTTTCCCAAAGTGGTTTTACCAATTAACACTCCACTCTGGTTTTAATTTGCATTTCTCTGATTACTAAAGAGGTTGAAAAGCCTTTTAATATGGGTTTTTTTTTGTTTTTGTTTTTTTGTTGTTGTTGTGTTTTTTTTTTTTTTTTCTGGCCATTTGGATGTCTTCTGTTTGAAGAGCTCATTGAAGTCTTTTGCCTAATTTTCTGGTAGGTGTTCTTTGTTTCATTGATTTGTATAAGGGATAAATGTATTGGTCCCCTCCCTCCCTGCCCCAAATCTGTGTTGCAGCTATCTTTTACTCGCTAGTGGCTAGCCTTTTTATGCTCTTAAATGTATCTCTTCACTAACAGAAACGTTTTTAATTTTAATCTTTATTATGGATACATAATAACCATACATATTTATGGGTTAGATGTATTTTGATGCAAGCATACAATGCATAATTATCAGATTAGGGTAGGGTATCCCATCACCTGAAGTATTTATCATTTTTCATGTTAGGAATATTCCAATTCTAGTCTGTTATTTTGAAATTAAAAAATAAAATTACTGTTTTTTTTGTTTGTTTGTTTTTTACAAGACGGGGTTTGACCATGTTGGTCAGGCTGGTCTTGAACTCCCAACCTCAGGTGATCCGCCCGCCTTGGCCTCCAGAGTGCATGGATTACAAGCGTGAGCCACCACACCCGGCCAAAAAATTACTGTTAACTGTGTTGCCCTATTGTGTTACTGAACACTAGACTTATTCGTTCTTTTTTACTTTATTTTTGTACCCCTTCACCCATCCCTCATTTCCCACTTCCCTTCCTGTCCTCTACTCTGTCTGCGTGGGTTCAGTTTTTTTTCCTTTAGCTCCCACAAGTGGGTGAGAACATGCAATGTTTGTGTTTCGGTGCCTGGTTATTTTACTTAACATGATGTCCTCCAGTTTTATCCATGTTGTTACAAATGGCAGGATTGCATTTATTTTGATGGCTGAATAGTACTGCATTGTATATAAGTACCACATTTTCTTTATCCATTCTTCTATTGATGGACACTTAGGTTAGTTCCAGATTTTGGCTATTGTGAATAGTGCTGCAGTCAGCATGGGAGTGCAGAAATCTCTTCGACCTACTCATTTCCTTTCTTTTGGGTGTATACCCAGCAGTGGGATTGCTGGATCACACAGTTCTATTTTTAGTTTTGTTGAGGAACCTCCACATAGCGATTGTACTAATTTACATTTCCAACAATGGTGTACAAGGGTTCCTTTTTCCCCACATCTTTGCCATCATCTGTCATTACCTGTCTTTTTGGTAAAAGCCATTTAAGCTGGAGTGAGATGTTATCTCATAGTTTTGATTTGTATTTCTCTGATTAAAGAAAATCTTAATTTTAATATAGTTGAACATTTCTGACTTTTCCTTTGTAATTAGGAGTTTTTGTAACCGTGTGAAGATAATGTACATTATTTTATGTTACTGTTTGCCTTTCACATTTAAATCAACAATCTGGAATTTTTGTGTGTGTGTGTTGTGAGATGGGGTCAGTTTGTTTTCCTAGATGACACATGATGATGATGTTGATGATGATGTTTAGTTCCATTTATTGGAAATGCCATCCCCTCCTGCTTTGTAGAGCTTCCTTGGGCACAAATCAGGTGCTTATGTATACAAGGATTTGCCTGCCTATTCTATTCCTGGTTTCCTGAGACCTTTTCAGGGTGGGGTGTTGGCCAGGTCAGAACTCTTCATAGTAACACTTGGTGACTTTTTGCCTCATTTCATTTTCTGACAAATGTACAATAGGGTTTTCCAGAGGCCACATGAAATGCAGTGTTGCACCAGATTGAATGCAGAAGCAGATAAGAGAACCAAGCTGTCTCCCAAATAAAGGAGTTTTCCAAAAATGTAAAAGAATGCCACTCTTGTCACTCATTTTTTTAAATTTGTTTTGGAAAACAGTTATTTTTCATTAAAGTGTTATTTATGGTAGCATATAATAGATTTCTTGTTGTTTTTAAATGAATGAATTGCTATTTAAAACTTTCCTGTTTTGCCTGGGCCTGGTGGCTCATGCCTGTAATCCCAGCACTTTGGGAGGTTAAGGCAGGCGGATCACCTGAGGTCAGGAGTTCAAGACCAGCCTGACCAACATGGTGCAACTCTGTCTCTATTAAAAATGCAAAATTAGTGCGATGTGGTGGCACTTGCTTGTAATCCCAGCTGCTCGGGAGGCTGAGGCAGGAGAATTGCTTGAACCTGGGAAGCGGAGGTCACAGTGAGCCAAGATCGTGCCACTGCACTTCAGCCTGGGTGACAGAGGGAGACTCCATCTCAAATAAATTTCCTGTTTTAATTTCTAATGTGATAAATATAATAGCTGTAACCCGTGTTAACTAAAGCATTTTAGAATCTCAGTAGTTTGCAGGAATGTCAAACCAAAAAGTTTGAGAATCACTCGTCTAGTTTTATGTCTTGATATTCAGTGGATAATAAATCTTGGCTATGTGTGGCCCTGGGCCCTGTGCTTTTCCACATACATTTTAGAATTAGCTGTGATGTTCTACAAGAAGACCTGTTAGGATTTGATTGAAATTATGTTGAATCAGTTTGGAATAATTGAAATTTGTTTTGTTTTGTTTTTAGTTACACCTGCTATAATGGGAATTTGAAATGTTTGAACCATTGAATCTTTGATTCATAAACGTTTTTTCCTCCATTTGTTTAATTTTTCTTCTCAATATTGTTATGTAATTTTCTGTATAAAGGTTTTGCACATTTTCCAAACAGAATTTTTGAAGGAAATAAATTCTATTTAGAAATAAACTGGCCAGGCACAGTGGCTGATGCCTGTAATCCCAGCACTTGAGAGGGAGGCCAAGGCAGGAGGATCACTTGAGCCTACGAGTTTGAGACCAGTTTGGACAACACAGTGAGACCCTTTCTCTGCAAAGAAAAAAGTAAGTTGAACTTAATAATTAACAAGATAACAAGAAAATGAAAGATACTTCTGAAAAATATAAAACTTTAGTGATGCTCATAAAAGAATTGAATAAATGCTAAAACATATTTTGTTCTTGAATAGCATAGCTCTCACATTGATGTCAGTATCCCCTCTAAGTTGCCTTATTTTATATTGTTAGAAAGACACTTTTTTATTTTTTTTATGATCTCTAAAGTGAAGATATGCCTTAAAACTGATTGCATCGTCCAGGTGCTTCTGGCCATGTGGTCATTATGAAGTTAGGTTTGGAGCATCTTAACCAATTTATTTTATGTAACTTTTCTTTCATTATAAGCACAAGTCAGATGTGATATGAAAACGGAAGTATTTACATCTAAAGAAGCTCTTTCAAGTGGCATAAAATAACTGTACATCTTACATTGAAAATGCCTTAAATTTAGTGAAATAGGCCAAGCACAGTGGCTCACGCCTATAACCCAGCACTTTGGGAGGCTGAGGTGGGAGGATTACTTGAGGCCAGGAGTTGGAGACCAGCCTGGACAATATAGTGAGATGCCATTCTCTGGTGGAAAATACACACACACACACACAATCTTTGTGAATTTAAAGTAATCCCAATTAATATCTTAATAGGCTTTTGAAAATGATTCTAAAGTTTATATGAAAGAACAAAATGAAAATTTTCACTAAAATTATGAAACTCTGTTCATGAAGGGGGTATTAGTGCTATAAAATATTAAAGTGTATGTTGAAGCCAAACCAATTTGAGCATGTGATCACTGGCACAGAGTTGAGAGCACTGAAGTAGCCTCATTTATAGGAATGTTTTGTGTGGTTAACTGTGGAGTATGTGATGAAAATAGTGAATTCTTTGGTAAATAGTATTGGATGAACTGAGTAGCCATTCGGGAAAAAAGATAACTAGCTTGCTTTTTTTTTTTTTTTTTAAATATGCAGTCTCCTCCTCGGCCAAGCTAGAGTACAGTGGTGTGAT
>PVKP010027301.1:0-15972 GCA_004027715.1 Plecturocebus donacophilus | reverse complement strand
CCCCCAAAACAGACAACCTAGACATGGCAAAAACTAGTATAAACAAAATTGGGACTGCAGTGATAAGGTGGGAAAAAGTAGTTGCCATGCAGCATGTTCAAAGGGCTAATTTCCTTTACAAAGCAGTATCACTTGCTGATAGAAAAGGCCAAGTGGGCACATCCAGGGGCAGTTCAAAGGAAAGTCAAGTGGCTTTCATGTGTAAGTGTATGAAATGTTCCTCAGTTTCAGTTGTTATAAGAGAAAAGCAAATTGAAACTATACTGAAAGCATTTAAAAAATGTCCGATTAGCCAAGATTAAGACCTTTGATTAGCTGGTGACTAAGGTGTAGGAAAATAGCTACTTCCATCTATTAATGGTAAGATTCTAAACTCTGTGGAGAGCAATTAAATAATATTTATTAAAATTTAAGAATTCACATACCTTGTGTAGTATAGATAAGTTTAGAGAAGTTGTGATGTATTTACATAATGGGATATTATAAAGTAATAATAGTTACAATTCACACAACATGAAAGACTCACAAACATAATATTAGGTGAAAGAGCCAAACACAAAAATACACATTCAAAAACACAAAATTGTGCTGTTAGAAGTCAGGGTAGTATTACTCTTCGGAGCTTACTGGATGGAGACATGAGGGTTTTTTGGATGCTTATAATCTTATTTTTTTAATCTCTGTGTTAGGTGGGATTATATTAGGAAAATTCATCAAGCTATGAACTTAAGAATTATATACTCTTCTGAATGTATGCTGTACTTCAGTACACATTTTTATGTAAATAAAAATAGTGTGCATACATGCAATCACACATGAATGCACATAACTTTTAGCAGTTTTATCTTAGGCATATAACATATATTTACAAAGCTTGTTGCACATGTGGGCGTTAAAAATACCACGAAGGTGTTCACTGCTGCAAGCACAAAAGTTCTTACAAAACCTAATTACCCATAAGTAGGTAACCGGTAAAATAATTGATATAGTCATATAGTGAATTAGTAGCAGCTCTTAACAGGAGTAAGGCAGTTCTATATGAGGTAATTTAGGGAAGTCTCTAAGGTATAGAAAATGAAAAGACCAAAGTGCATGAACAGTATTTGTAGTATGCTACTATTTGTGTATGGGTGTGTTTTATCTCAAATGGCATATATTTGCAAGCATATATAGATATATTCTATCTGAACACTGGCTCTCTCTGAGAAGTGGAACTGAGTGGCCAGAAGAAGACACAATTAGGTGATATTGTCTATACTAATTTGGGACTTAAATTTTTTTTTAAATTTTTAATTGTGATAAAAAGCATATATCAAAACTTACTAACTTAAACATTTTTAAGGGTACAGTTCAGTAGTGTTAAGTATATTCATATTGTACAACAATCTCCAAAACTTTTTCATATCCATTAAACAAGTCCTTAATACTTCCCCCTACCCTCGGCAGTCCCCATTCTACTTCCTGATTCTATAAATTGGACTACTCTAGACAGCTCATGCAAGTGGAATCGCATAGTATTTGTCTGTTTGTAACTGGTTTGTTTCACTTAGCACAATGTTCTCAAGGTCCATACTATTTTATGACTTTTGAATTCTGTATATTGTTCATTTATTACCCATTTTGAAAAGAGCATTAAAGTAAAAAGACATGACATTATTCAGAGCTGGTTAATTACATGGTAAAAAGTTGATGGCTGGTATGTCTTTTTCATTTCAACCAATATTAAATGACAGTTTGGGCAGCAAAATAATTTTATACTAAAGTGCCATTTGAAGCTGGGTTTATGATGTATTTCTCCATTTGTCATCTGTGGGTACCCCTAAAATGCAGGCTCAAGTCCACAGCCTCTTGACTCCGCTCAACAGTTCCCTCGTTGGTTTACTGTCCAACATTAGCCTGCTCTTCCAAATGTACCTCTTTAACCCAGGAACAAGCTGCTTCTATGCCAAGGGCATGGCTTCCTCCTTGCAGATTTTCCTCACAGCTCTGACCTGGAAAAAGGGGGCTTTTTCACTCTGCTACCTTTCTAGTGCTCCTTTGAGATCATTATTCTGAAGCCCTCTGCAATAATATTGTTTCTCATGGATTGAAATTCATCGTTTCCAATAAGTTGAAATGACTCTGAAACTTATGGGAGGACTGGGTATCATTAACTGTCACAGAGGGAGACAGGCTCTAGGAGGAAGATACGTGACTTGCTTTTGAAAACGGTGTGAGATTCTGGCCTGCAGGAAACAGCTGGAGTTATGAGCTAGAAATGGGGATTTAAACAGTAGGTGTGTGTATGTGCATGCGCACACATGTGTATTGAAAATACAGAAAAATAATGTTACTGGTAAAACAGGTCATCATTCTTTACATTTTAAGTGAATTAACTTCTGTTTTTTCCTCTGATTGTATGTGTATAAAAGTATGTTTATACCCAGCGTGGTGGCTCATGCCTGTAATCCCAGCACTTTGGGAGGCTGAGGCCAGCAGATAACTTAAAGCCAGGAGTTTGAGACCAGGCTGGCCAATGGTGAAACACCATCTCTACTAAAAATACCAACATTAGAGCTGGGCATGGTGGCATGTGCCTGTAGTCCCAGCTACTCAGGAGGCTGAGGCATGAGAATTGCTTGAAGGCCAGAGGTAGAAGGTGCAGTGAGCCAAGATTGCGCCACTCAGCTGCCTCGGTGACACAGCAAGACTCTGCTTAAAAAAAAAAAAAAAAAAATTACACATACTTTAAATAGTAGAAATTATATTTTTTATTCACCTTTCCTCCCCCTCTGTGAATGAAGAAGTCCAAGGCCAGTCACCTAGTTACTTCTGTTAGGAACCCCAAAAGATGTCATGAATGAATTTGTGGGACTTGTTGAAATTTCATAGGGTGAGGTCCTACACAGATATAGAAGAAAATGTGGCAAGAATAGGATTTTGGAAAGTTCACTCAACTTTCCTACAACTTTCAGGATTCACGAAATCATAATCAAAGACATAGGAGAATTAAGAGTTTAGTGTTAAACTAAGAGCAGGGCATATTCCAAGAAAAAAGGAAAAAATATATTGTTTGGTGTTTTACAGAAGTAGTGTTCAATGAAGACTAAGCCTTCAGATACTAAATTGAGGGCGTAATGGCAGGCACATGCTTGTAATCCTAGCACTTTGGGAGGTCTAGGTGGGAGGATGCCTGCAGCCCAGAAGTTTGAGGCGGCAGTGAGTTATGAGCCACTGCACTCCAGCTTGGGTGAGAGACCTTGTCTCAAAACAGCAACAACAAGATACGAAATTGAGGAACTGTTACTTGAATATATACTTGAATATATATTCTGTCCAGCAGTGATGGAATAACAAGGAATGGATATAACTTGCTATTTTAAGCAACTAGAAAATTGGACAATATATTAAATAGCAGTTTGTAGGCATTGTGTAACAGGCAGAACAAGACTGTGGTCACTGAAAGGTGGGAAACAAACCTGCTGAGTTCTATAGTTGCTCCAATTTCTTATCTGGAGGTAGTTTTCAGGTTGTAGAGAAGGGATGGGAAACCCAAATTAAAGCCTGGCATCTTACTGAGAGGACAAGATGGGGATTGGCGGGGAGGGAAGATTGTGATAATTTGTGAGGCCAAGTACCAGAGATGTGGGAGTTGTACACAGAACTCCAGAGGCAGGTGGAGAAGTCTCCCGAAGTCAGATTGAGTCCTGACCTACACATGCATGAGAGGAGAGCACCTGAGGCCAGAGAAAGAAACTCACTGGAAAGGAGCAGGCCAAACGATTCCTGACACTCAGAGTCGGAAATAGTCTGTGTTGTCATTAGCCAGAATATATACAAGGGCATCAACAGGGCATGGCCTTTTGTAATGAGGCTAAATTAGCCCTAAATTAAAGGGTACTCTGGACCTACTCTAACAATTAAAAAGCAAGTCGTGGAAGATCCAGCCGATTTAAAGAATCTTACCTGTGTGTGAGAACGAAGTCCAATGCTATTTAAAGAAATACACAAAATCTGAAACAAAACTCACAACGTTAGGCATTCAATAAAATAACCAGAAATGCAAAAAACCAGGAAAATATGACATAATCAGGAGAAAAATCAACTAGATCCAGAAATGATAGAGATGACAGAATTAAGTCATGAAAACAGCAATTACAAATATGTTCTTGGTTCAAAAAAGTAGAGGAAATGGTTAACATAATGGGAAGAGAAGTAGAAGGTATATTTTTCAAAAACCCAAACAGAACATCTAGAGTTTGAAATAAATTTTAAAGTACTGATGGCATTAACAGTAGTTGAGGCACTGCACATCAGTGAACTGCAAGACAGCAATGGAAACTGTCCAAAATGAGAACAGAAAGAAAAATGGGAAAATTGATAGAGCATCAATGACTATAACAAGGACAATTGTTAGAGATAAAAACAATCCGAGGTATATGTAATTGGAACCTCAGAAAAGAGGGAAAGGGGAAAACAGAAAAAGATTGTAAAAATAATAAGAAAATTTCCAAATTTGATGAAAACTATAAGCCCACATATTTAAGGATCCCAAGGAGAATAACTGTAAAGGTAACCACACTAAGGCACATCATCATCACATTGTTGGCAACCAGTAATAAAGGGAAAATCTTGAAAGCAGGCACAGGAAAAATATACATCATGTTCAGAGTAACAGATAAGAATGATAGCACACTTCTCATCAGAAATTTAGCAAATCAAAATACAGAGGAGACAGAGTCATTCTTTCCCAGGCTGAAGTGTAGTGGTGTGGTCTCGGCTCACTGCAAAAACATGCGATTCTCCAGCCTCAGCTTCCCAAGTAGGTAAGATTTCAGGTGCATGCCACCACACCTGGCTAATATTTTTGTATTTTTTTTTTTTTTTACAATAAAAAGAATGAAAGAAAGAGGAAGAGGTTTTAGAAAAACAGAAAAGGAGAAAGAAAGAAACAGCAAAAGAAAGAAAATAAATGAAAGAAAGGAAGAGATTTCAGAAAAAGAGAGAAAAGGAGAGAGAAACAGCAAAGGAAAGAAAAAAAGAATGAAAGAGAGAAAGAAAGAGGAAGAGAAAGAGGGAGAGAGAATGGGATTCTTGTTTTATTGCCCAGGCTAGAATACAGTCTAAAAATGGGTATTAAAAACCTCTTTTATGCCAATAATTGTGCTTAACAATGGAGACAGTAAGGAATAGGGGAGAAAATAACAAGCAGCCAACCAATATTTTATTTAAACCTGTGAAATGCTATGCAATTGCTGGGGAGTGATTTACTTCCAATTATGTGGTCACTTTTAAAATAGGTATAATGTGATGCTGAGAAAAATGTATGTTTTCTGGATTTGTGTTAGGAGAGTTCTGTAAATATTTGTTAAGTCTAATTGTTCCAGGTCTGAGTTCAAGTCCTGGATATCCTTGTTGATTTTCTATCTCGTTGATCTATGTAATATTGACAGTGTAATGTTAAAGTCTCCCACTATTATTGTGTGGGAGTCTAAGTCTCTTTTTAAGTCATTAAGAACTTGCCCTGTGTATCTGGGTGCTCCTGTAATGGGTGCGTATATATTTAGGATCGTTAGCTCTTCTTGTTGCATTGATCGTTTCACCACCATGTAATGTCCCTCTTTGTATCTTGTGTTCTTTGTTATTTTAAAGTCTGTTTTATCAGAGACGAAAATCGCAGCTTCTGGTAATGCTAGCTGGCTGTTTTGTCCATTAGTTGATGTAGATTCTTCATTATGGTGATGCTCTTTACCTTTTGGTATGTTTTTGGAATGGCTGATACTGGTTATTCCCGTCCATGTGTAGTGCCTCTTTCAGAAGCTCTTGTAAAGCAGGCCTGGTGGTGATGTAATCTCTGAGTACTTGTTTGTCCGCAAAAAATTTTATTTTTCCTTCGCTTATGAAGCTTTGTTTGGCCGGTTATGAAATTCTAGGTTGAAAGTTCTTTTCTTTAAGGATGTTGAATGTTGGCCCCCCACTCTCTTCTGGCTTGTAGGGTTTCTGCTGAGAGATCTGCTGTGAGTCTGATGGGCTTCCCTTTGTTTGTAACCCGACCCTTCTCTCTGGCTGCCCTTAACATTTTCTTCTTCATTTCAACCCTGGTGAATCTGACAATTATGTGCCTTGGGGTTGCTCTTCTTGAGGACTATCTTTGTGGTGTTCTCTGTATTTCCTGGACTTGAATATTGGCCTGCCTTGGTAGGTTGGGGAAGTTTTCCTGGATAATATCCTGAAGAGTATTTTCCAGCTTGGATTCAGTCTCTTCGTCACATTCAGGTACACCTATCAAACGTAGATTAGGTCTTTTCACATAGTCCCATATTTCTTGGAGACTTTGTTCATTCCTTTTTCCCCTTTTTTCTGTCATCTTGCCTTCTCGTTTTATTTCATTGAGTTGATCTTTGACCTCTGATATCCTTTCTTCTGCTTGGTCAATTCGGCTGTTTAAACTTGTGCATTCTTCACGAAGTTCTCGTGTTGTGTTTTTCAGCTCCATCAATTCACTTATGTTCTTCTCTAAGTTGTCCATTCTCGTTAACATTTTGTTAAATCTTCTTTCAAGGTTCTTAGTTTCTTTGCATTGGGTTAGAATATGTTCTTTTAGCTCACAGCAGTTTCTTATTATCCACCTTCTGAAGCCTGATTCTGTGAGTTCATCACACTCATCCTCCATCAAGCCTTGTTCTCTTGCTGATGAGGAGCTGTGATCCCCTGTAGGAGGAGAGGCATTCTGATTTCGGGTGTTCTCAGCCTTTTTGCACTGGTTTCTTCCTATCTTTGTGGATTTATCCACCTGTCGTCTTTGTAATTGCCGACTTTCAGATTGGGTCTCTGAGTGGACATCCGGCTTGTTGGTGATGAAGTTTTTTCTGTTTCTTAGTTTTCCTTCGGGGGGCGCCTCTTCCCCACAGAGCTGGGCCTTCCCGGGTTCAGCTGTGCTTGTTCTCGGTCCTCAGCGCTTCCAATTGCTGTTCTCCTTGTGGGGATTGGACCCGTCGAGCCTGACTAAAAGGGCATCCAGTCCCGTACAATCCGCACCAAGAAGCACGGCGCCAGCCAAAAGAGTTGTGCTGGCGACCCATGTGGCTGCTTCGCGGGGAATCTCCCAGTCTGTGGGCATCAAAAATTCGTCTGCAATTGCGGCATCCACTCGCTCTCTGCACTTTCACTGGGAGCTACAATCCTGAGCTGCTGCTACGTGGCCATCTTGGATCTCTCTCCGCCCGGTGATGAAGTTTTTCTGTTTCTTAGTTTTCTTTTGGTGGACGCCCGTTCCCCACAGAGCCGGACCTTCCGGGGTTCGCTGTGCTTGCTGTGAAACTCTCAGTCCTTGGCGCTTCCAATTGCTGTTTTCCTTGTGGGGATGGGACCAGCCGAGCCCGTCCATCCCGTATACTCCGCACCAGGAAGCGCCGGGCAAAACAGCCGCGCCGGCCAAAAGAGTCACGCTGGTGACCCATGTGGCTCCTCTGCCGGGAATCTCCCAGTCTGTGGGCAATAAAAATTTGTCGGAAAGTGCGGCGTCCATTCATTCTCTGCGCTTTCACTGGGAGCTACATTCCTGAGCTGTTCCTAATCGGCCATCTTGGATCTCTCTCATATTTTTGTATTTTTAGTAGACACGGGGTTTCACTATGTTGGCCAGGCTGGTCTCAAACTCCTCACCTCATGATCTGCCAGCCTCATGCTCCCAGCTTGCTGGGATTACAGGTGTGAGCCACTGCACCTAACCTGGAGAGACATCTTTAAAGTACCTTTCGAAAAAGCCTATTGGGGCTGGGTGCAGTGGCCAACACCTGCAATCTCAGCAGTTTGGGAGGCTGAGGCAGGAGGATTGCTTGAGTCCAGGAGTTCGAGACCAGCCTTAGTGACATGACGAAACCCCATCTCTACAAAGAATACAAAAATCAGCCAGGCATGGTGGCGCACTCCTTTGATCCCAGCTCCTTGGGAGACTGGGGTGAGAGGATCGCTTTAGCCTCGGAAGCAGAGGCTGCAGTGAGCTGTAATTGAGCCACACTGTACTTTAGCCTGGGTGACAAAGCTGGACCCTGTCTGGGAAACAAATAAAAAAGGCCTACTTCAACTTGTTGCTGGCAGACCTCTACAAAAAATGTTGAAGTTATTCATGCAGAAGGCTAATGATTTAAAATGGAAATTTAGAGCTTCACAAAGGATTGAGAAGTGCTAGAAATGGTAACTATGGGAGTAAAAATAAGACATTTTTTTTTTTCTTAATGTCTTTAAAAGATTGTTGCATTGAAGGTGATTGCTAACTGGTACAGTATTTCCCTTTTTGTGTGATGGAAATGTTCTGCAATTAGTGGTGATGGTTGCACAACATTGTGAATTAAAAAAATAGTAGCTTTAAAAATTATAACAGAGTAAAAGGTATGACAATAGCACAAAAAATGGAAGGGTATGGGAGGAACATAAGAAACCTTACTAAGGCTTTATTTATTTATTTATTTCACAGAGTATTGCTTTGTTGCCCAGGCTGGAGTGTGGTGGCACAGTCCCTCCTCACTGCAACCTCTGCCTCCTGGATTCAACAATTCTGCCTCAGCCTCCCAAGTAGCTAGGATTTCAGGTATGCACCACCACTCCAGCTAATTTTTGTATACTGAGTAGTAGAGATGAAGTTTCACCATGTTAGCCAGGCTGGTCTTGAACTCGTAACATCAGGTGATCCACCTGACCTCAAGTGATCCATGTTGCTCAGCTTCCCAAAGTACTGAGATTGCAGGTGTGAGCTGCCATGCCTGGCAAAAACCTTAGTAAGGTTCTTAAGCTGTACATGAAGTGGCATTGTCAAATTTACATCTAGAAAATTAAAACACTTCCTGTTCCCACTTCAAATGTATGGGAGTGCCAGTTTAACCATATCCTTGTCCACATGTGGTATTCGTTTAAAAACGTTGCCACCCAGATTTTTTTAAAAACTTGATTACCCTAGACACCCAGTCCTCACTGTGCTTGAAGGATACTTTATCTCTGAAATCTTTGAAATTCTATCACAATCTCTTTGCTTTAAATTTGGCTAAAATGTAAAATGTATGCATTTATTTTTTGCCTTTCCTTCTCTTCCTACCCCCTTTCTTCATGAGCATAGTTTTCTTCAGTAATTTCTTTGGTTACTACTTCAGCTTCATTTCTTCTAGAATGTGGACGTTTTGAAGACACATTCCATGTCTCTCTTATTCTCTATTGTATCATGGTTGTAGTATATTAGATGCTCGATGCTCAATACATTTGTCAAAAAAAAAAATACTGCTTTCTTTCTATGCACAGTATTGGTAAGGTTGATCTGCATATTTCTAACATTTTTTCTTTCAACTTGTTAATCTATTTTGTCCTTTTGAGTTGTAGGATAATTTATTTACTGATTTTTTTTATGTTACTAATTTTTGTTTGCTTATATTTCATCTTCTTATTGCTTGTATTGCTGTTTTAAATTTGGCAAATCATGCTTTTCATCTCTGAAAATTTTTTCATCTCTCAAGTCTTTCCTCAGATTATTCTGATTTCATTTTTACAGATGCAGCATTCACTCAAATTCTTTTAAAATATTAAGCACCTTGCATTTTATTATTTTTCTTCAACTTATACCAGATACTGTGAGACTGTCAAGTTTTTAAATCTCTTTTTTAGCTCTAGGGCATTTAAATTTTAATATTAGTGTGTTTAAAACCCCTTAGGACTGGGAAATAAAAGAAAATGGAGTACCCATTTCTTCCTTCCATCCAGCCACCTCAACACACAATTAAAATGTGGTATTGGTGCTGGACACAGTGGCTCACGCCTGTCATCCCAGCACTTTGGGAGGCTGAGACAGGTGGATCCTCTGAGCCCAGAAGTTTGAGACCAGCCTGGGCAACATGGTGAAACCCCATCTCTACAAAAAATTAGCCACACATGGTGGCTTGTGCCTGTGTCCCCAACACTTGGGAGGCTGAGGTGGGAGTGTTGAGCTTAGGAGGATGAGGTTGCAGCAAGCTGTAATTGTACTCCAGCCTGGGTGACAGAGCAGGACTCTGTCTAAAAAAAAGTATGAAATTTTTATTAGTATAAAGTTGGTCTAAGAGTGTTATTTGCAAAGATTACCATGTGGGAGTAATCTCTAGACATTTTTGACTTCCTGGCCTATTTTGTAAGATCCCCACCCCAAAGTTGGAGAACTGGATCAGGAAAACAAGCAGAGCTTAAATACACACTGCCATTTTTGAGAGGACCACGAATTCAGAACTTGAAAGATTTGGAGTTCTTTCTTTCCTTAATTACACTTTGGAGTTTTGCCCTCAGGACCGAGAAATGAATGCGAGTTCCTCTTTCCTAGGGGTGCAGTCTAATGCTAGACCTACATGGTAATAAGCACAGTCAGTGCGACAGAAATTGGTGGTTTGAAGATAAAGTGAAGAGATCCATAATTCATGGTGGATGTTTTCCACTGAGGGGCCAGCATGGGTTTTATGCAGAATGGAGGACATCTGAGATTTCATTTTGAGGTAACAGGTGACTGTAACCTGGGATGGGTAAAAAAAATTACAAAGCAATGCTTACACTCAGGTTGGAAACCTTGAATTTGTACTGGTGCTAATTATGGGTTTTTTTCCTAGTAGTATTTACTGCCCTTATACAGGGGTGGAAAATGAAGCCTAGTGTATTTACTCAAAATAGGTGATTTGAAGGGAAATGGGGCTGTGCAAAGTAGTGCTTTATAATGCGCCCAAGTTTTCACAATAAGACTGCTAAAGACTCATTACTTTTCACATTATAATGTGAAATTAATCATTAAAACCTTAAGTAGAAATGGAGGTTTTTGGCCAGGCATGGTGGCTTATTTCTGTAATCCAAGCATTCTGGGAGGCTGAAGCGGGTGGATCACTTAAGGTCAGGAGTTCAAGACCAGCCTGGTTACCCACAGGGTGAAACCCCGTCTCTACTAAAAATACAAATATTAGCCCAGTGTCTTGACTTATGCTTGTAATTCTAGGTACTTGGGAGGCTGAGGTGGGTGGATCACTTGAACCTAGGAGACGGAGGTTGCAGTGAGCTAACATCATGCCACTGCACTCCAACCTGGGAGACAGAGCAAGACTTTGTCTCAGAAAAAACACACACATGGTAAGTTTCAGCTCATTGCACTTACTCTCCTTGTCAAAGCTCAAATTGTCCATTTTTTAGCCTGCAGTGCCACCTTTGCTTGGCTCTTGTAACAATCCAGTTTATGCTTAGTTTCCTTGTTGTCCAGTGTGACAAGATGTTCTTGGCTTATCTTGCATATTTCCTGCCCAGCCACTTTTTCAAGAAGAATGTGGATGTTTAAAACAAAAACAAAGTTTCAGTGCCCCAGTCGCACCCCAAACCGGCTTAATCAGAATCCCTGGTGGGGATAGGGCCCAGATACAGACAGGGTCCCTAGGCTGGAGTGCAGTGGTGGGATCTCAGCTCACTGCAACCTCTGCCTGCTGGGTTCAAGTGATTCTCCTGCCTCAGCCTCCTGAGTAGCTGGGACTACAGTTGTGAGCCACCACTCTCACCTGATTTTTGTATTTTTAGCAGAAATGGGGTTTTGCCGTATTGGCCAGGCTGGTCTCCAACTTCTGACCTCAAATGATCCGCCGACCTTGGCTTCCCAAAGTGCTGGGATTACAGGCGTGAACAACAATACCCCAGCAGGATATTGTTTTTAAAAAGCACACCCAACCTTGGATAGAAAACCACTTGAGAGTATGCTGCCTTGTCGGGCTCTGTAAACGCCTTATATCTGCACAAGGCTGGAACTTTAAGTGGAGTCCTTGGCTAAAGGTCTCATGCCTACATGTGACCTTTCTTCCCTCTTCTGCTTAAAGCTTGTGTTTCAGAATTTTCACTGAATGCATCTGTGTTGAAAGCCAGGCTTGGTCTGTCATCCCAGGACTCTGTGTTGGTTCCTTTCCTTACCTGTATGTTGAGTTCGGGCTCATCTTCGTCCCTCTGGGAAATAAGTTGATAGCTTGCTTAGAGTTTCTCAGTCCTTTCCCTTGCCCTTAGACTGAATACCAGAATATGTGGCCTTCAGTGTAGACTATGCCCAGTCTTCAGTGTAGACTGCTTAGGCCCCCTCTTGGTTCCTGGAGTCTGCCATGCTTCCTTCTACCACCAGGCCTTTGCACACGCTGGTCTCTGCTGGGAATGCCTTGCCTTTCCTCATTATAAGTAGTTCTCCTCTACTTATCTTCAGGCGCCAGCTTGACTCTCTTCCTCTGGGGAGACTTCTCTGACCTTGGTACACCAGATCTGCCCCCATGTGCTGACCTTATCTCATTGGTAGTATTTCTCTACCTTTATGACACATATCAAGGCCCAGAAGTCACTGTTTTGCATTTGTTCGTGTGATCATTTGAAGCCTGTCTCTCTCTGGAGCCTGCCTCTTTGGGGCTCACGTCCTGTCTCCACCACTTTTAGCTGTGGGACCTTGAATAAATCATTTCATCTCTGGTCCCCAGTTTCTTTTAACTGCAAAACAGGAATGATATAATACTTTCACCTACCTTGTGAGGTGGGGATGAAGATTAAATAGGGTAATTTGTGTAAAGCACTTAGAACAGAGCTAGCTATTAATAGTAGGGAATCTTGGTAGGCATTACTGATGATTACTGCAGTGAACCACAAGCTCCATACAGGCAGGGCTCATTTCTGTTTGTTTATATTTGTATGCAGGGTGCTTGGCATATGGATGGTGCTCAGGAAATATTTGTTGGATGAATGAATGAAGTGGAGATAATAGTAATACCATGTTTATGGAATTCCATGAGGATATAAAATAATGCAAGTATATAAGTTCTCGGTAGCATGTCTAGCTCATAGCAAGTGGTCAATATTCAATGCCTGAATGAGGAAAATGGGGACAATAGTAATACCAGCTTATGAGGTTGTCGTCGGGATCTAAGATAACCCTATAGTGGCTACCACATAGTAGGTGCTCAGAAAATATTTGTTGAATGAATGAGTGAAATGGGGATGATGGTTACATCAGCTCGTAGGGTTGCTGTGGGGATAGAAGACAAGTCGATAACTTGTTTTATTGTGGTTGCGCCTGGTAGATAATCTGTTGAGTAAAATGAGAGGAGCTGCTATGAGTTTCTTTCTCCTGGGGCTTAGGAGAGAATCCTTTTGGGGTGTAGAATGGTATGGAGTGGATACTGGTCCTCTTGAAGGAAGAATGGGCAGCTGACTACTCCTTGCCAAGCTCTGGCAGGGATGAAAAGTTGAATCGTTACTTTTCCTCTTCCTCCCTTAACTGTTCTTTCTTTCCACTAGAGTCCTTGCCCAGAGTCCAGCGCCTCCTTCCTGTCCAGGATCACTTTCTGGTGGATCAACCAGGGTAAGGCTGGGTCGCTGAGACCTCAGGGAGGTGGTGGGGAATGAATGAATGAACATGCTGAGCTCCCCTCTTGACTTCTGTCACCTTGGCTCTTCTGCAGAGTTGTCTTGAATCTGCCTATGCTGGCCATGTGGTCTCAGAGACACCAACTCTGTCCCCCAAGTCCGACACCTTGAATGTGATAAACATTGAGCCATGAGCAGCTTAAATCTCTGCAGAAGGCTTGGCCTGGGACAGCCATACACTGGACTGCTCTTGCTTTAGCTTCAGATTTGGGTTTTTTGTTTTGTTTTTTTAAATTTTATTTCTTGCCTAGATATCATGTTCAACCTGACAGATTTGGGTTTTTTAAATATTAGGTATAGTTATTATTGACATTGTTCCCCTCCCATCCCCCACTTCTTAGAAAAATAATACTGTCTCACCATAGGAAATGTGGGTTAAAAAAACACATGTGCAGATCAGTAGTAAGGAAACATGCAGAGGCAACCATTGTCACCATTTTAGTATGCCTCCTTCCGGCCTTTTCTTTTTGAGATGGAGTCTCACTGTCTCCCAGGCTGGAGTGCAGTGGTGCAATCTCAGCTCACTACCACCTCTGCCTCCTGGGTTTAAGTGATTCTCCTGCTTCGGTCTCCCAGGTAGCTAGGATTACAGGCATGCGCCATTATGCTTGGCCAATTTTTGTATTTATAGTAGAGACAGGGTTTTGCCATGTTGGCCAGGCTGGTCTTGAACCCCTGACATTAGGTGTTCCACCCACATTGGCCTCTCAAAGTGCTAGGATTACAGGTGTGAGGCACCATGCCGAGCCACCTTGTGGCTTTCTTTTTGTACATCTTTTTCTGCCCATTGTCAACATATTATTGGGGATTGTTTGAAGAATTTTTCTTTTCCCTAATATGCATCACCTTTTTGTGTTTTTGGAGGCAGGCTTTCACTCTGTCTCTGAGGCTGGAGTGCAGTGGCATAGTCGTAGCTCACTGCAGTCTTGATCTACCAGGTTCAGGTGTTGCTCCTGCCTCAGCCTCCCGAGTAGCTGGGACTATAGGCATGCTCCATCATGCCCAACAGATTTTTTGTATTTTTTGCAGAGACAGGGTTTCACCATGTTGCCTAGGCTGGTCTCCAACTCCTGAGCTCCAGTGATTCTTCGGCCTCAGCCTCCCAGAGTGCTGGGATTATGGGAATGAGCCACCATGCCCGGTCTCATTCTTCTCTTTATGAACTTTTTACAAATATCTTTTTAAAAGATTAGATGTTTAAAATAATTTCTTCAAATTACTATTAAAGAGTGTCACTGAGACAGTTGATGTAACTTGTATGTGACTGCAGGACACCAGATGCATGCTAATAATATTCGTTATTGTTTTGGAATATTGTGCTCCAGTTACGTAAGAGCATGTCCTTGATTGTAAGGGGTAACCCCCGGTTTTTTGGGAAGTAAAGAGATGTAGAGCCTACATCTTAACTTTTTTTTTTCCTTTTTGAGACAGAATCTTGCTCTGTTGTCCAGGCTGGAGTGCAGTGGCATGATCTGCAGCTTCTGCCTCCTGGGTTTAAACAATTCTCCTTTCTCAGCCTCCTCAGTAGCTGGGATTATAGGCATGCACCACCATGCCTGGCTAACTTTTGGATTTCTACTAGAGATGGGTTTTCACCATGTTGGCCAGGCTGGTCTCAAACTCCTGACCTCAGGTGATCCACCCACCTCAACCCCCTAGGTTGCCGGGGTTATAGGTGTGAGCCACTGTGCTAGGCCTTTAACTGAATGGTTTAGAAACAGATGACGTTGTGTGTGTATGTGTGTGTGAATGGATAGAGACAGAATGTTACTGTAAACTTGGCAACATGTTAATAGTGGTGAGTTGAGTGAATTCTTAGTATCATTTGAGTAATTTCTCTGTAAATTTGAAATTATTTTGAAACAAAAAATGAAAGTGTTTTAACTTTAAATTATAAGTGTTCAGTTGGCTGAGTGTGATGGCTCACTTCTTTAATGTTAGCACTTTGGAGGCCAAGGTGGTGGGTGGATTTCCTGAAGTCAGGAGTTTGAGACCAGCCTGGCCCATGTGGTGAAACCCTGTCTCCACTAAAAATACAAAAATTTGCTGGGCGTGGTGTTAGCTGCATGTAATCCCAGCTACATGGGAGGTTGAGTCAGGAGAATCACTTCAACCCAGGAGGCAGTAGTTACAGTGAGTTCAGATTGCACCACTGTACTCCAGCCTGTGTAAAGTCACATAGAAAGACTAATATAATAAAACTCAATAAGCTTATCACCCAGATTTCACGACTGCTAATACTTTGTCATGTCAGCCTTTTTTTTTCCCCCTCAGCCTGTTTTTTTTTTTTTTTGGAGGGGAATCTGGCTCTGTTGCCCAGGCTGGAGTCCATTAACATGATCACGGCTCCCTGCAGCCTCCATCTCCTGGCCTTGAGCAGTCCTCCCACCTCAGCCTCCTGAGTAGCTGGGACTACAGGTGTGAGCCATTATGACTGGATAATATTTTTTATTTTTACTTTTTGTAGAGATAGTCAACCAATGTTGCCCAGGCTGGTCTTGAACTCCTGAACTCACAATGTCCTCCCACCTTGGCCTCCTGAAGTGCTAGGATTATAGGCAT
>PVKP010027300.1:0-31473 GCA_004027715.1 Plecturocebus donacophilus | reverse complement strand
CCTGAGAAGAGAGCGGTCCCATAGGGATGTCGGTTGCGGCCTGATATAGGGGCTTGGCTAAGACGGCGTAATTAGGGACCCAGTGGCAGAAGAACCCAACCAGTCCCAAGAAGGAAAGTATTTCCTGGGCTGACTGCGGAGCCTGGAGGGCCTTAAGAGCCTGTAGCCGGTTGACCGTGATGGATTTTTTCCCAGGCGTGAGCTGTAAGCCCAGGTAGGTGACCGAAGATGAGGCTATCTGGGCCTTGTTGGGGGACACTCGGTATCCCTTGTCATATAGGAAATTAAGGAGGATGGTGGTGGCCCGTACGCACTCAGGGCGACTGGGGGAGCAGACCAGTAGATCATCTACATATTGGAGGACAGAAGAGGGTGTGAGATTACAGTTGAGTAGGTCCAAGGCCAGCGCTTGCTCGAACAAGTGGGGACTGTCCCGGAATCCCTGGGGGAGGACTGTCCACGCGAGCTGCTGGGAAATACCCGTAAGGGGATCATCCCAAGTGAAGGCAAAGATAAAGTATGAGCTTGGGTCGAGGGGAATGGTGAAAAAGGCATCCTTGAGATCTAATACCGAGAAGCATGCAGTGTTCGGAGGGACATGTGAGAACAACGTGTAGGGGTTTGGAACGACTGGGTGTATAGGCACAACTGCCTCATTGACGAGGCGCAAGTCCTGAACTAGCCTATATTGCCCTGAAGGTTTGCGGACAGGAAGGATGGGGGTGTTGCATGGGGAATTGGTGGGAATTAAAAGGCCTCGACTTTTGAGCCGTTCAATTATAGGACGGAGCCCGAGACGGTGGGCTTTGGAGATGGGGAATTGAGGACGAGATAGGAACCTAGGAGCGGATTCTTTGAGGAAAATTTTAACAGGCCGATGGTGAACGGCCACCATGGGGCTGTTAATATTCCAGACTTGGGGATTTACTTCAGGGAGTAGTGTGGTTAAATTTACTGTGGGTATGTTTTCTGGGACATGTGCCAGTAGAAGAAGGTTACAGTGAGTAGTGGGGGGAAAGGTAATATTGGCGTTTAACTTAGAGAGAATGTCCCGTCCTAGCAGAGGCACTGGGCAGGTTGGAATTACTAGGAAGGAGTGAGTAAACGGGACAGAGCCATAAGAGCATGTGAGTGGCGGAGTTTGGCTACGGACTTGGGGGGTTCCATTAATCCCCATAATAGAGACCTGGGAAGGGAAAGTTTTTCCAGGATAAGTGGGAAGCACAGAATAGGTAGCCCCCGTGTTGAGCAAGAAGGAGACACTTTTACCCGCTACCTTGAGCGTAACCCTGGGCTCGGCAAGGGTAACCGGAGTTGGGGAGCCTGGGCCCCACTAATCGTCCAACAGCCCCAGCAGTTCTGGGAACGGAGAGTTCTGGGTGCCTGGTTCCTGGACAGTGCGAACAGGTTCCCAGCTTCCAGTGACAGCCCCTTGTTGCCCAGTGTGCCGGCCTGGAGGGGCCGGGACCCTGGATGAACTGGGGCAGTCCGACTTCCAGTGCCCCATGAGCTGGCAAATGGGACAGGGCTTGGTGGGTGGACGAGGCTGGGGACAGGCCTTGGACCAGTGTCCTTCTTTCCCACATTTAAAACACGCACCCGGAGGAGTGTGGGAATTGCTTTTTGGGTTTTGGTTTCCTGCCGGCCTTAGGGCTGCTACCAGAGCCTGGGTCTGCAAAGTGACCTTCTGCTTCATTCGGGCTTGGCGGGCTGCCTCAGCTGTGTCCTCCCTAGCGTTAAAAACTTTAAAGGCCATTTTTACCAGGTCTTGTATGGGGGTTTCCGGACCCTCCTCTACCTTCTTTAGTTTCTTTCGGATATCAGGGGCAGATTGGGAAATGAAATGAGAGGCTAAGACAGTGGCCCCATTCTGGGATGCGGGGTCTAGTCGGGTGTAACGGACTAGCGCTTCCTGCAAGCGGCTGAGGAAAAGGGCGGGGTTTTCATCAGGTAGTTGGGTAATTTCTCTTAGTTTGTTATAATTTACCACTTTGTTAGATACAATATCCATGCCCTTGAGGAGGTACTGGATTATGCGGTCCCTTCGGGGTATATTAGACCCGTGACCAGCCTGATAGTCCCATTGGGGGTCTGCATTTGGGATAACTTCAGGGCCTAAAGGGACCTGGCTATTTATGGTATGGTCCTTGTTTGCCTGATGCCTGGCTGCAGTGAGGATGCGCTCATGTTCCTCGGCCGTGAGAGTGGAGGTACAGATAACGCGGACATCATGCCATGTGAGGCTGTATGCCTGAGTGAGATATTGGAATTCCTTGATATAATTGGAGGGGTCTGCTGAGAATGAACCGAGTCTCCGCTCGATTTGCGACAAATCTTGGAGGGAAAAAGGGACGTGCACCCTAACCAAGCCTTCCGCTCCGGCCACCTCTTGAAGCGGAGCCAGGAGAGTGGGCTGGTGTGAGCGGGTATGGGCTGCCACCGGGGAGGTAAGAGAAGGTGAGGCCTCCAAGGCAGGAGGCACAGAGGGAGCGGCCACCGGGGAAACAAAGGGAGGAGGAGCCTCCGAGGCGGGAAGCGCGGAGGGGGGGGTCACCGGAGAAGCAAGAGGAGGTGGGGCCTCTGAGGCAGGAAGCGTGGGGGAAGTGGCCACCGGAGAAGCAAGAGGAGGTGGGGAGGGAGTGGGGGAAGGGCTAACGACTGACGGTAACTGGCGGTTAGGGTTGGCGGTAGGAGACAGATGGTCAGGCAGATCTTCCTGCATTGAGTAAGGTGGGGGAGAAGTAATAGAGATAGCGGAGGAGTTTTTGCGAGGAACCTGGGCTAAAAGAACCTGGTGTGTAGAGCAAGTGGAACAAAGGTCCGGGTGGGTACGGAGATCCCAAAAAGCCTGTACGTAAGGCACCTCGCGGTCTTTGCCTGTACAGCGGCAGAAATTGTCAAGGTCACGAAGGACGTTGGAATCGAAAGTACCAGTCGGGGGCCAATGTGACTGGTTATCGAGCCAATACTGGGGCCATGCCACTTGAGACAAGAAAATGAGTTTTCTCCGCCTCAGAGTTTGCGAGTATCCCAATTTGGAGAAGTTTCGCAATAAACACCCAAGAGGGGTGTTAAGGGGTATTTTGGACTCCGTGTTCCCCATGGCGTGCGCAGCAGTGATTCCCTGCCAACGGCTGGGTAGATGCAGGAAGAGGCGTCCCCCTTACACTGCAGATACCCAGAGAATTAACAGAAGGAAGAGTCAGAGAGGGCGTCCCCTGTCTAGCAGTTCCCAGAGGGGCTCCTGGAGCCGGAATGGAGGACCTCCCTCGGGTCGGCCGACGCTAGGCGAGGGGTCCGGAGAATTGGGAGGGACTACTGTGCACACCACGTGGAAGGAAAGGCAAGAGAGAAAAAATGAACTTACCTTAGTCGGAGTGTAGAGGTGTCGGATCCAAAAAGGGGTCGCCGGAGGAGGGGGCTGCGGCCGGGCCGGCAGCCCGCACTCCCGGGTTTCGGCACCACTTGTGCGACCCCCAGTTGTGGGACCCCAACCCACGGAGGTAGGCACCCAGTAGACACGAGGCAGGACGCGTGGTGGCCGGTACCGACTTTATTGGGATCTCCGGGCGACTCAGGCAGGCAGGGAGGAATCTCGCGCGCTTTCTTTGTTCGGTCGGCTTTATAGGGGCAGAGGACCTGGGGCGGTGGGAGAGCTGGTCTGGCAGATAGCAATTGGCTAGGGAGAGCTGACCTGGCGGTTGACGATTGGCTAGGTTGGTTGCTGGGCAGAAAGCCTGCCGGGCGGGAGCTTGTGGGATGGGAGGTTATGGGAGAGCAGATGGGGCGAATGGTGATTGGGTCAGTGGGCTGCTGGGTGGGAAGGTTTTGCTGGTCTTGGGCTGGGCCGGGGCAGAGTGAGATAAGGGACCCTCCCTGCGGGGGAAGGGCTTTCCCTATCAGGAGTCAGGCTCTTTCCACATGGCTGGGGGATGGGGCCAGAAAGTCCTCTACCAGACAATTTTTAATTTTTCTTTAGAGACAGAGTCTCTCTGCGTTGCCCAGGCTGGTCTCCAACTCCTGGGCTCAAGCAAACTTCCCACCTCAACCTCCGTAAGTGCTAGGATTACAGGCATGAGTCACCATGCCCAGCCAATATAAGGCATGCAAAATTATACTAATTTTCCTTTCTGGATGCAAGTATTAAAGTAGGTATGAGATTGATAAATACCAAAGTCAGCAAAGTGGTAGGAAAGGAGCAAAGAGAAAGGAAAGGAAGAGAAAGAGAAAGGAAGGAAGGAAATGCCTCAGGAAGGGCTATACCAGCTTTTCAAATGTATAGATGATGTTTGTTTCCTAACCTGATGAAGTTACTTTTCTGTGTGAATATGTTTTTTTTTTTTTTTAATTTTGCCCAAAAGGGAAGAGTGGTAGGGAATTTGACAGACCTAGGTTTAAATTCTGTCTGCCGATTACTTGTAAAGGAACTTAACCAGTTCCTTAATTTCTCCAAGCCTCTGTGTCTATAAGAGGGCATCATCATAATATTCTGTTGCACAGCCAAAGCAAGTGAAATAATATGGATTAAAGTGCAAGTGCTATGGAAGTATAAGCTGTAATTTTACAAGAATGCACCACAAATCATTGCAACTAAGAGTAATTGCAAGAAGCTCTTAGTATTCCTTTGTTACATACTCTCATAGAACCTTGACTCTACTTCAGAGCACTTACCTTCACTTGGAATAACACTTTCATTGTTGCTGTTATTTATGCATCCTCCCACTTGTGGCTCTGGGCTCCTGATTCTATTCCCAAGCCTAGCACAGTACCTGGTACATGGTAAGTGCTCCATACCTTTTTTTTTTTTTTTTTTTGGCGTGATCTGATCAGGATTACCTGTAGAAAGTGAGACTGGAAAGCAGGGTCAGGAGATAGGACTCTTCGGTTTTACATTTCTACTGTTAGAACTTTTATCATAGACATGTATTACTCAGTGCAAAACTATTTGAATTTTTAATTAAAATAATAAGTGTTAAATAGGCATATCTTAATTTCATCGCCTCTCGGGGAGGAAGGTCACGTTTTAATACAGGAAAATGCATGGAAAAGGGATCCATGATGTAAAAGGAGCAGACAAGGAATGGAATGTTCCTGGGGCACTGGGCTTTCCCTTGAACCTCCGGGAGTGAAGGCGACCAGTCTTAACAGCCTAAGAATTTAAGAACGGGCCAGGAGGCGCCGTTAGGAGGCGCGCGCGGAGCGGCGCGGACGTTCCCGCCTCCCCGTTACATGCCCCAGTAACCCCAGCGCCGGCGACCGGGAGTAACCCTGGCGCGGGCGGCCCCCCAGCGTCCAGACTCTCGCCTGCTCCCTCCTCAGCCAATGGGAAGGCAGCGAACAAGCCGGCAGGACGCTCGCCCCGGAGGGCTCCTCCCCGGAGCACTTCAAACGGAGTTGAACGCTCGCCGAGCCACAGGCTCAGACCTTTCCAATGGCAGCTCTGGGTCCCGACGCCAAGCGCCGCCCTGCCCTCGGCCTGCACCATGTGCATTCAGGGCAGTAGTCACCTTTGCCTTACAAACCTTCAGACCCGCCCTCTTCCTACCTTGCCGCTCTAGGCTCCGCCCTCTGCGCAGGTCGGCCAATAACAGAGTGAGCTGGCGCAGCGGGGCGGGCCTCTGGCCAATGCGCACGCCGTGGGCGGGCCCCTAGCCGGAATTAGGGGTGAAGCGATAGCGTTTTGCCCGCATTCGGGGCGCGCGTTGCTGGGGGGTCCCTGTGGGGCGCCCGGAGTTAAGATGGCGTCCTCAGCCGAGGGGGACCAGACGACTGTGGTGGCGCTGGTGAGGGTTCTGCAGGCGGGTTTCCAGGAGCTGAGCCTTAACAAGTTGGCGACGGCCCTGGGCGCGTCAGAACAGGCGCTGCGGCTGATCATCTCCATCTTCCTGGGTAAGGACCCTCCTGCCTCCTTCCGTCCCTCGCAGAGTCCTCGGGGAGTAGGTGAGGAATGGGGACAGGACCTCCCTCTCTTCCCGGAGCCACCCAGGAGGGCTGTGTTGGGTGCGGGTATGAGTCCTGAAGCACATCAACAGCTATTGAGGGAAGACAGAAGTCTTGTCTCGAGTGTGGGGCGCTGTGCCCTCTAAACCTCTACCTTTCTCTTCAACCCCTGTCGTACCCTCTGGCCCCTCAATTGGGCCCCCGCCCTCTCGTGCCAGGCTCTACCCTTGCTCCCACGACCTGTCTTTATTTATCGCTCTGTTGAGTTCCACTCTCTGCCCATGTGTCCTGCTCTGTCATTAATAACCACCCCGCACACGCGCTCATCTCTTCGGTAGTCATAGGGCCCCTTTAGGGGAATTTTGGCCCTTTTGGCCTTTTCATACTTAATATTCTGAGTGTCTGTTTTGTTTATTGCCAGCTTATATTATACTTTCGTCTCTTTTCTGTCCCGTTCCTACTGTTTTCTTATTACACCATGTTGCATTTTTATTTTCCAAGCCACCTACCTGTCATTTACCCTGGAATATCGTTTTAATACTGGACTTGGGAAACAGGACTAACAACTTCTTTAAAAGCGATCCATGCTATTCCAAGCATTTATTACATGTGTGGTTCAAAGGATGTGGTGTATCTGAATTTATGCCACAACAAGCTGTATTACAACTGGTTTATAGGCTTTTTTAAACCACATCCTCACTCCATGGTTTAATACACGGAGGCAGCATAGTACAATGGAAAAAAGTACGGGCTTTGAAGGCAAACAAATCAGACCCAGCCTTGCTGCTGCTCACAAACTGAAGGATCCCAGGCAGGCTACATAAACTCTCTGGGCCTAATTTCCTTATCTATGAAATGGGGACCACAGTGCCTACCACATAGGATTGCTGTAAAGTCCTGTAGAGAGGCCAAGCTCAGGAAAAAAAAAAAAAAAATATATATATATATATATATATATATATATATATATATATATATATACACACACAGACACACATACACACACACACGTGTATATATATGTATACATATATATATATATATACACACACACACACATACATATATATATATAATTTAAGCAGTTGGAAGGTTTTATGAAGGTTATAGAACTTTAGGAGAGGATGGGTGGGAAGGATTAAGCAAAAGCTAAAGTGGTGATAAGGAAATAGGACGGGGCCAGAGCAGAGGGTTAGAGGTCTGAACCATAAGAAGTTTGAGTTAAAGTTGGGCAGATATGGAAAGTCTTAAATGCCAGAGAGAAGTTTGGCATTTATCCAGTATTTGGTAGAAACACTGACATATAATATCACCATAGGGTGTTAACCTAATCTAGATAATGGGATAGGCATTAATTCATATTTAAACAACCTTGCCTAATAGCATTGTTACTTGCCTTTTACATATCAAACCAAGATCTTCCTTTCTCCCAAATAAAGATCACCTTTTTCCTCCTCTGTAGAATTGCAAAATTTTAAAGATGGAATGGAACTGAGGCTGTGCAATTTGCTCAGTGTCACCCAGACATCATCCAAATTTATCAACACCCCAATCTGAGGTTATTTGCACTACACCAGCTTTGAACTTGCTACTCTTTCGTACTGTTTCTGACTTAGTTATTTGTTGGCATTGTAATTGGCATTTACATTTGACAGGGCCCAGCGGCTCATGCTTATAAACCCCACACTTTGGGAGGCCCAGGTGGGAGGATCTCTTGAGGCCAGCCTGGGCAACATTTTATTTGTCTCTACAAAAAATGGAAAAAAATTAGGCCGGCACACAGTGGCGCATACCTGTAATCCCAGCATTTCAAGAGGCCAAGGCAGGCAGATTGCTTGAGGTCAGGAATTTGAGAACACCCTGGCCAACATGGTGAAACCCTATCTCTACTAAAAATATAAAAATTAGCTGGGCATGGTGGTGGGCACCTGTAATCCCAGCTACTTGGGAGGCTTAAGCAAAAGAATCACTTGAACCCGGGAGGTAGAGGTTGCAGTGAGCCAAGTTAGTGCCACTGCACTCCAGCCTGGGTGACAGAGCAAGCCTATCTCGGGAAAAAAAATTTTTTTTTAATTTAAAAAATGAGCTGGATGTGGTGGCTCATGCCATGCCTGTGGTCCCAGCTACTCCCGAGGTTGAGGTGTGAGGATCACTGGGGCCTAGGAGTTTGAGGCTACACTGCACTCCAGCCTGAAGGATAAAGCAAGACCCTGTCTCAAAAAAATATATATATATATATTACATTCATTAGTTAGGTAACTGTTGGTTTCTCAACAATAAATTGAGAATGTAACACAAGTAGCAACCAGTTATAAGGGGCAATCTGTTAAATGGAATTAGGGCTGGAATTAGGACTTGGACTTCAACTTTTGTGTGTTGACATAATCACAAGCTGCCTGTACACTCCTGCTGGGCTATTGCTGTGTACTGTCACAGGGCATGCAGTTGACTAGGAAATTGTTTTCTGCATATTTCACTCCTCTTCTCTCATTACCACCAGTCATCAAAGTAATAAACACTTGTTAATGCATCTAACACACTCCCGAGCCCCCTTGCTCATTCTACCATTTCCCACATCTTCCCTTCCTATCTCACATGCACTATTGCCTTCAGTAACTCATAGTATTTCTCATTTTTAGATCAACTTGGGGCTTCAATTTGCCTCATATCAGGTATAGCTCATTCATGTGGACAGGTAGGATTATATTTCTAATAGGCATAGGTTAAATACATACATGTAAATATAAATTGATAAGCTTCATGTGTGCATGGTAGGAGTGCATTTTGGTTGTAAATATGTTTCCCTTACAAAGGTTATTACCACTTCATGTATTGTAACCTAGAAACCAGTAGCCTTTTACTGGTAGAGTTCCTGGTTCCTGAACCCAGCCGTCTCAGGAAACTGGGATATTGGAGGAAATCCTTGCTGGAGGTACCAAGAAAGCCTGTAGTCCAAAATGATTTCTGGTTCACATTCTACTGATTAGATTAATTCAGGTTAAAAACACCTCCCTAAATGCAAATACCCCAAGGGAAGAGTTAAGTCTATCATTCACATTTTGAAGTGTATGTTTTAATTAGATAGTCTAATTACCATTTAACATCTTAAAACTTTTTCTACTTCAGTTCTGTGTGCTTATCTTGGGGTGGAATGCAGAGCATTAAAGCACTAGCTTTCAAACCTTTTTGACTAAGACCCATGGTAAGAAATATGTTTTACATTGTGACCCAGAACATACAAATGTGTATGTGTATGTACATATTTGAAACAAGTTTCGGGAAAGAATATTTGCCCTTAATTATAACCCACTAAGTTGATTTCATGACTTATTAATGAGTTACAACAGTTTGAAAGATCTTGAGTTAGAGGCTGCAATTTTTAATATTCAATACTTCAAAGAAAAAGTAAGTTTATTGCAGGTCACGGTGGCTCACGCTGTGATCCCAGCACTTTGGGAGGTCGAGGCGGGAGGATCACAAGATCAAGGGTTTGAGACCAGCCTGGCCAACATGGTAAAACCCCATCTCTACTAAAAATACAAAAATTATCTGGGTGTGGTGGCACGTCCCTGCAGTCCCAGCTACTTGAGAGGCAAAGGCAGAAGAGTCACTTAAATGCGGGAGGCGGAGGTTGCAGTGGGCCTAGACTGTGCCATTGCACTCCAACCTGGGCAACAGAGCAAGATTCTGTCTCAAAAAAAAAAAAAAAAAAGTAAGTCTGTGTGGACTGCTGCACTGGAATATTTTGAGCAGTGAGAAGACTATTAAGGGAGTGTATTTTATGTTCGTGTTGTGTATGATTGCAAGGAGTCTGATGGAAGGATGCCGAAGAGGAATTTTGCTATGAGCCCTGGTGCTGGCAAATACTACCAGAAAACATCTCCCCTTCAACAACCTGGATCTCATCACTCCTTAATGTAACTAATACCATGAGTTGTTCAAATAAATTCAGTAACATGCACCTACTACAGATAACGCAGGATTCTTAACCCTGCAAGGGCAAGAGCAGCGGGTGTAGTATGGGTCCTGAAGCCCTGCACATAAAGGTATTATGGTCTGTTAGGGTGCAGAAATGGGCATGAGATAAGTACACTAATAACCCTAATACATTTTAAGTGCCATAAGAGAGGTACAGAGCTTTACGAGATATAAAGATGGGATATTTCACTTGAAGATGAGTAAGGTTTCAGTAGAATGAGTTGGTAAGACTTAAGGAATAGCATGAGCAGAGGCACTGAGGTGTGAATGTGGCAACACAGCCAAGGAACAGTAAGTAGTCTAGTTTGACTAAAACAGGACTTTAGAGAAGTGATGAAAAATCAGGCTGGAACTGTAGGTTGGAGAGCGTTTAAAGCCAGAGTAAAAAGTTTGTACTCAGGTAGGTGATAGAGAACACTGGAGATTTTTGAATGGGGAATAATACACTGGAGCTGTCATTAATAAGATAATACAGCCTGGAGTGATTTGAAGTCAGCGTAGACAAGTAGTAGGGAAACTAAGGAGAAGGACGTGATCTAGAGAGGAAGTTATAGCCAGGCGTGTTGGCTCACACCTGTAATCCTAGCACTCTGGGAGGCTGAGATGGGTGGATCACCTGAGTTCAGGAGTTCAAGACCAGCCTGGCCATCATGGTGAAACCCTATCTTTAAAAAAAATTAAAATAAAATAAAAAAGAAGAGAGGAAGTTATAATGGTTTGGAGGCAGGGTGGCTGCACTGAGAGGAGAAATAGGACTCTCCCATGAGATATTCTAGGAATACTGAACCTTTTGGTGCCTGAAACCCAAGAATCAGCTTTGTTACCTTTCTTCACTCACTTCCCGCATCTTAGTCACCCAGTCCTATCAATACGACCCCTAGATTGTGTCTCAGATCCATCTACTATTCTCCATCACCACAGCCACGAGCCATCTGTCATCAGTACCACCCCAGTAGCCTCCTGACTGGTCTCTAATTCTGTTTTTGCCCCCTCAGTCCACTCTCCAAAAGCAGCCAGAGCGATCCGATCCTGTGCCTCTCCTGCTCAGAACCCTTCAGGGGCTTCCATACATGGCTGGTAAGCCCCTGCCTGCTGCCCCAGCCTTGTCCCAAGCAAGCTGACAACCTTTTAGCCACATGGCCTTTGTTCACTTCCTCAGGAAAGGCATGAAGCCTTCCCTACCTCAGAGCCTTTGCTCAGGCTCACCTGCTGCCTGGAGTGCCCATTAGTCAACTGACAAACTCCTTTTCATCTTCCTCTGAGAGTTCTTTCCTGACTCTCACTTTAAATTATATCCCCTCTTACACATTTTCATACTGACTGGAATTTCCTTCCAAGTATATATTACACTTTGTAATTATATATTTGTAGATGAGGCCAGAAACCATGGAAGTTTTGTTTACCACAGTGTACCCAGAGTTTAACACAGTACTTGTAGAAAAGGCTTGATAAATATTTGTTGAATAGGTGAATGTATGAATGAATGACTTGGCAATTTATTAACTGGAGGGTAAAGTAGTAATTTAAAAGAGACTCCATCCTCCTGCCTGAGTAGCTGGAAAGATAAGGATTATCTTTGACCAATACCAGAGGTCAAGAGGAGGATCTACTATTGCTCAGTGCCAGGAAATGATCTAATTTGGGATTTACTTTAGGTTCCAAGGGCATTTCCAGGTATCTTGGGAGTTGTGTACCTTGGTCTTGAGCTCAGGAAAGAAGCTGGACTAAAGACAGAGTTTTAGGAGACAGTGTTGGTGTTATAACTGACTCTGAGGGGCGGGGGGATGAAATGCCATGGAAAAGCTTATACAGAAAAGAGGATCTTATTCACAGATAATCTAATTCACAGATATGTTAATGCTGAAGTGCAATGCTACCCCTCAATAATAGTAATAGCCGACATTTAAGGATTTTCTGTGTACCAGACATTGTCCTAAATGGTCAATAGACAATTCCCCACCTAAACCTGCCAATTATCCATGAGGTAATTATAGTACTGTTGAGATCTCCCTGTACAGATAGGAAAGTCGGGCCTACAAACATTGAGTAAATTTACTTAAAGTCACACTCAGTTCTGCCCGCTTCCAGAGTTCTTGCTCTTTACTACTGAGATTGGGAGGAGCAGGTGGGGGTGGAAAAGATAAATACCATCAGTGTCCTTTTCTCTGATGCAATGAGCACATGAGCCACCTCTCAGCGTCCAAAGCTAGAGCTGGCCAAATGGAGCAGATGGCCACCCTGCTTAGTGTGAGTGTTCCCTAGTCTTGGCCATCATGGTGGCTTGGCTGTTGGACTGATGAAAAATTGCAGCTGGGGGTAAGAATTCATTCCTCAGAGGTTCGGAATTAGCATCACTAAAGTTAGCGACCTTTAAAATCAAAGGAGGTCCTGCAGTTTAGTTCCCTTTGGACCAAAGTCAGATCTGGCCCTTCAGAAAAAAATCCATTATTCAGTGCAAAAAGCTTTCTTCAGGTATCACTGGACTCACAATATAAAGAGACCAAAGGTAAGTTAGATGAAAATTAACAGCATTAACGAAACAAAGAGACTTCTGGCCATGATACAAAGCAGGGTCCAAAAATTCTACTACTATGAAATAGGGAGATTGCCCCAGATGACTTTGAAGGACTCTTCCAATTCCAAAAGTCTAGATATATTACTTCTATAATTTTAGACTTTATTCTTGTTCATAGCCACAAATTTCATCATAATCTAAACCTTCCTGTTTGGGAATTCCCTTTTTTTTTTTTGAGACAGGATCTCACTCTGTTGCTCAGGCTGGAGTGCAGGGGTACAGTCTCAGCTCACTGCAATCTTTGCTTCCCTGACTCAAGCAATTCTCCAGTCTCAGCCTCCTAAGTAGCTAAATTTTTTTAAATTTTTTTGTAGAAACAGGATTTTACCACGTTGCCCAGGATAGTCTCGAACTCCTGAGCTCAAGCAATCCACCCATCTCAGCCTCCCAAAGTGCTGAGATTACAGGCATAAGCCACTGACCCTGGCCAAGAATTTCTTTTAAATACAATTTTCCATGTCAGGCACATCATGCCTGTAACCCCAGCACTTTGGGAGGCCAAAGCAAGAGGATCACTTGAGTCCAGGAGTTCAAGACCAGTCTAGGCAACATAATGGTACCTTATCTCTACAAAAACGTGAATAAAATTAGCTGGGCTTGGTGGCATGTGTTTGTAGTCCCTGCTGCTTGGGAAGCTGATGTGGAAGGATCACCAGAGCCTGGGTCCTCCCTTCTACTCAGGAGGTTGAGGCTGCAGTGAGCCAAGATCACACCTCTGCACTCCAGCCTGGGCAACAGAGCAAGATTCTGTCTCAAAAAAAAAAAAAAATTTTTTTTTTGTTTTAATTAGCCGAGCATCATAGCATGTACCTTTAGTCCCAGCTACTCAGGAGACCAAGGTAGGAGGATCATTTGAGCCTAGGAATTTGAGACTGCAGTGAGCTATGATAACGCCACTGCATTTCAACCTAGATGACAGAAGGAGACCTCAACTCTAAAAACAAATATATATATATTTTTCCAACCACTTTTTAGCTATACCCCAATGTCTTACATTCCATAAAACATTATGTTTTGAATTCCAATATAACTTTATTGTTAAACATGTTTCTTTGCAGAAGCATGTATAAGTTAGGGCCCACAAGATTATTTGCACAAGCTAATTTACAAAAAAAATTATGTAATCACGGACATGAAAGTATGTCTGAGCAGCCATGGGAGCTCATTTGAGGTGTCCATTCCAGTCGCCTTTTAAAAATGATATTTGCATTAGCTGGGCATGGTAGCATGTGTCTGTAGTCCCAGCTACTCAGGAGGCTGAGGTGAGAGGATGCACCAGAGTCCCAGAAGTCAAGGTTGCAGTGAGCAGTGATCACACCACTGCACTCCAGCCTGGGCAACAGGAGTGAGACCTTGTCTCAGTCAGTCAGTCAGTCAATAATGGTATTTGCTCTTCTGAAAGAAAGTGGCATTTTAGCTGGGCCTTAAAGGGGATGGTAAGATTCTAGTCAGGGAGAGATGAAAGAAGAGGAGCTTTCCAGCTGCAAAGAGTAATGTGGAGGTCAGGAAGAGTGAGATCCTGTCTGTACCTGAATCTAAGGGAAAAGAAATAAATATCTGAGGCCGGGCACGGTGGCTCATGCCTGTAATCGTAGCACTTTGGGAGGCCGAGGTGGGTGGATCACCTGAGGCCAGGAGTTCAAGACCAGCCTGGTCATCATGGTGAAACCCTGTCTTAAAAAAAAAAAAAAGAAAAGAAAGAAAAATCTGAGAAACAGCAAGTAGTCCTCTCTTTAGCTAGAACAATAGAAGATCATAAAAGGGCAGTAGAGAAAAACATGATAGGTCTTTTAGGTAGGTGGGGTTCAGTGACAGAGTAAGGTAATAATATGTGCATTGTCTTTAGAGATCTTCTGGCCTAGGTCTTGCTGGATCCTAGACCTTGCTGGATTAAATAAATATGTACTAGCTGTTTCACCATAGGCTCATTACCAAACTTAACCATCCATTTCTTCATATTCCCACAGGCCAATTTTACTAAAGAACTTAAATTAAGAGTTAAGCAATTTATCTGATCAATAATTTTTAGATTTATATATATATACTTTTTTTTTTTTGAGATGGAGTTTTGCTCTTGTTGCCCAGGCTGGAGTACAATGGCATGCTCTTGGCTCACTTCAACCTCCGCCTCCCGGGTTCAAGCAATTCTCCTGTCTCAGCCTCCTGAGTAGCTGGGATTACAGGCACCTGCCACTATACACAGCTAGTTTTGGGTATTTTTAGTAGAGACAGGGTTTCACCATGTTGGCCGGGCTAGTCTCGAACTCCTGACTCCAGGTGAATCACCCGCCTCGGCCTCCCAGAGTGCTGAGATTACAGGCATGAGCCACCACGCCTGGCCTAGATGTATATTTCATTCATTACTATCAGCAGTATTTTGAAACAGAATACAAAATTTATATGAATTTTTAAAGTAATACAGTCATCAAAGAAGTTTTCTATTTCTAGAAGACTGCTCAGGCATATTCTTTTGTGATGCGTTCATTCTCCTTTGGTCTGGAAAAGTTTGACAACTGTTGCTCATTAGGATGCTGTGAGGACTAAATAAGATAAACTATGTAAACACTTAACCATGCCTGATCCAAGATCATCCTAAATAATTGTTCTTCCCTTTTCTCTCAATAAATATTTATTTTCTCTCTTTCCAAGGAGAGGCAAAGTATGGTCTTGTGACCAACAGCATCTGTATCTCATGGGAGCCTGTTAGAAATGCAAATTCTTGAGTCTACTCCAAAACTACTGAATGAGAAACTCTGAGGATGGGACCCAGTAGATCTGTTTTAGCAAGCCCTTCAGGTTATACTTACTACTCTAGAGCTTGAGGATTACTAATTTAGTATATTTCTTCCTGTACCTATTTTGTAGTACTTGTCCTGATAGTACGTTTTTGAAATGTCATTGACCAGGCATGGTGGATCACGCCTGTAATCCCAGCACTTTGGGAGGCCAAGGCAGGCAGATCACCTGAGGTTAGGAATTTGAGACCAGCTTGGCCAACATGGTGAAACCCCATCTCTACTAAAAATACAAAAATTAGCCTGGCATGGTAGCACATGCCTGTAATCCCAGCTACTCAGGAGGCTGAGACAGAAGAATGACTTCAACCCAGGAGGCAGAGGTTGCAATGAGCTGAAATTGCACCACCACACTCCAGCCTGGGCAACATAGGGAGACTCTGTCCCAAAAAACGGAAAAAGAAATATTGTATCCTGTATTCTTCGGAATAAACAAAACTCTTAGATTCTTTATGGTTTAGTTTTCCCCATTTGTAGCACATCTGGTTATTCTTCAAATATTATTATTGAATCACATTGTTATTATGTTCATGATCATGATCATTATCATTGCATACACCATCTGTTTCACACTATTGATTAGAAGGTTAGATACAAAGGAGTTCTTTGTTGTTGTTTTGTTTTGAGACAGAGTCTCGCTCTGTTGCCCAGGCTGGAGTGCAGTGGCGCAGTCTCAGCTCACTGCAACCTCTGCCTCCCGAGTTCAAGCGGTTCTGCCTCAGCCTCCCTAATAGCTGGGATTACAGGCATGCACCACCATTCCCAGCTAATTTTTGTATTTTTAGTAGAGATGGGGTTTCACCATGTTGGCCAGGTTGGTCTTGAACTCCTGACCCCAGATGATTTGCCCACCTCGGCCTCCCAAAGTGCTGGGATTACAGGCGTGAGCCACTGCACCCGGCTAGGAGTTTTTTTTCACAAGGTTATTGGACTAATAGCGCCATCTTTTTTTGTGTTACATCAACCACCTTGAGCAATATAGGGTTCTCCTGATTGATCACCTTACATTTCTTAATATGAGTAATAAATGGTGACTTGTAGCTTTAACAAAAATTAGGTGCCCTAGTTGCAGCTGCCAGGGAAAGCTGGTCTAATATCAAAGCAAACTATCCTTCTTTTTAAGCAGAGTTTTTAAGGTAGGAGTGTGTGTGTGTGGTGACATTTTCCTAGCAGTTGCTGAAGTCAAGGACCAGGAGATTTAGGGCCCACTTGGAGTTCTTTTGGTGAAACAGTAATAGCTGCCTACAGACCTTTAGAGTTTATCTATAATTTGAATAGTTCAAGAGATACTATGTGCATCTTTATTTCTCCCTGCTTTCAAAACAGGAAGGGGGTGTGAAGAGTAACACACTAAAAAAAGGATAAGTAATTAATCTCTGGGTAAGAATTTTGGCTTAAAATGGACTGGTTCTGTAAGTTCCTCCCTTTTCAAGCAGAAGCTTTGAAGATAAGTGAGATACATGAAGCTCTGGACATCTTTTTTTTTTTTTTTTTTTTTTTGGTAGAGATGGGGTTTCACCATGTTGCTCAGGGATGGTCTCGATCTCTTGACCTCGTGATCTGCCTGCCTCAGCCTCCCAAAGTGCTGGGATGACAGGTGTGAGCCATAGCGCCTGGCCGAGCTCTGGACATCTTGAATGAAGTATTCTATATAAGAACCAAGTATATAATAATTGTTAGTGATAGAGGCTTCTCATAGAAATGTAATTGCATTATAATTGTAGGGACAATTTGTCAGAGAGTAGGTAGATTATCAGACCCAGGTTTTGTTCTTGGCTCACGTGAAATCATCAAGTAGGCTATTTAAATGCCTCACTTTAACCTATAGGCTAAGTTTAAATTAAAAATAAAAAGCTTTTGTCTGCCAGGTGTGGTGGCTCACACCTGTAATCCCAGCACTTTGGGAGGCGGATCACGAGGTCAGGAGTTCAAAACCAGCCTGACCAACATGGTGAAACCCCCGTCTCAAAAAATAAATTAAATAAATAAATAAAAATAAAAAGCTTTTGTCACAGCTGGGCACAGTGGCTCATGCCTGCAATCCCAGCACCTTAGGAGGCTGAGGCAGGCAGATCACCTAAGGTCAGGAATTCAAGACTGGCCTGACCAACATGGTGAAACCCTGTCTCTACTAAAAATACAAAAATTAGCCGGGTGTGGTGACAGATGCCTGTAATCCCAGCTACTCGGGAGGCTGAGGAGGAGGAGAATCACTTGAACCTGGGAGGCGGAGGCTGCAGTGAGCCAAAATTGAGCCATTGCACTCAGCCTGGGTGACAGAGCAAGACTGTCTCAAAAAAAAAAAAAAAAAAAGCTTTTGTCAATTAAAGATGTTTTTCAGTACTGAGTATTTATGTTGCTATGGCATTTTTATAAGAAAACTGTACATGGTCATATCTGCTACCTAAAATAGTATATAGTGAGATGGTAATTTTGCAGGCAATTAAGAATTGGCTATAAAAAAAAATAGAAGATTCCTATGTACATATTGTATGCAAATCTTAGGAAGATGTTAGATCCCAGAAGGTTAAAGTTCTGGTCTCTATATATTTGTATATGCTTTAAGAAGAAGTGCCACATTAGATGTGGTAAATGGCTTATAACTCCTGAGGTTTCCAATTTCTGCTGTGGTAGCAATTCTAAACTCAGAGGGACTTGGACACCACTCTGGATTACTGTCCCTAAATATCAAACTACTGTTTATAAGCCAGCAGAGGCCAACTGGAATACTGCCCATAAAGTTTTCCTACATCATATCCCTCAGAGAGAAGTGGAAAAGATTGAATAAAGTTGGAGTACAAACATATGGGGCCCTGAGCAAAAACACTGAACCATAAGAGCTACTGAAAATCCCCATTCTTCAGCTAAAGGATAATTTGACTTCATTTTTAATTCTTCCTTGACCATTGATGCTCTGAAAGAATAGGAAATAATAGCAAAATATGGGAACTCCTAGATAGCATACATTTATTTTTAAAACATATACCACTGGCCAGGCACCATGGCTCACGCCTGTAATCCCAACACTTTGGGAGGCTGAGGTGGGCAGATCATTTGAGGTCAGGAGTTTGAGACCAGCCTGGGCAACATGGTGAAACCCCATCTCTACTAAAAATTCAAAAATTAGTTGGGTGTGGTGGTGCATGCCTGTGATCCCAGGTACTTGGGAGGCTGAGGCAGGAGAATTGCTTGAACGTGGGAGGCGGAGGTTGCAGTGAACCAAGATCACGCCACTGTAGTATAGCCTGAGAGAAAACAAACAAAAACACATATGTTCAACTTCCCAAGTAAACTGAACAATGTAGGTTCAGTCATAGTGTAGGAGTGCCTGCCGTAGGCCAGCACCTCTCAACCTTTCCACTAAGTACGTTAAGATCCTGACAGTAATCATTGGGACCTTGGTCATCATCTCACCAGAAGCTCCAGATTTCTTCACGTCTTGGCCCTCTTGTTGTATATCAAAATTTTTATGTATATTTTTATTGTATTCTAAAATATATGATTTTTTTTTTTCTTCACCTGGGTGCAGGTGGGCTAAGGCCTAAAAGGGCGTTAGCCATATATGGTATTTATATTTTCCAAAATTCTCCCCAAATCATCAAGTAATAATGAGATGCTGATGTAGAAAAAAGTCGATTTCCAGCTGGTATGGTCAGTGATAAAACAGACTTCACCAAACTTAAAAGCTTTTGTGCATCAAGGACACTATAAAGAAAGTGAAAAACTATACCACAGAATAGGAGAAAACATTTGTAAATCATGTGCGTCTAGTATTCAGATGTTTAAAGAACTCTTAGAACTCAACAATAAAAAGACAACCCAACTTTAAAGTGGGCAAAGGATATGAATAGACAGTTCTCTAAAAAAAAAAAAAAAAAAAAAAAAAAAACATATATACATGGCCAATAACTATGTGAAAAGCTGTTCGACATCTTCAGTCATTAGGGAAATGCAAATCAAAACCACAGTGACATATCAATTTCACACCTACTAGGGTGGCAGTACTCAAAAACACACACACAAACAGGTGTTGGTGAAAATGTGGAGAAATTGGAACCCTCATATGTTGCTGGTAGGAATGTAAAATGGTGCAGCCACTTGTGGAAAACAGTTTGGCAGTTCCTCAAAAAGTTCACGGTTTGCCAAAAAAATTTCATTACAGTAGTAGAAAAAAAAAAAAAATTCACAGTTACCATATGACCCAGCAATTCCACACCTAGGGTTATACCCAAGGGAACCGAAAGCATACATTCACACAGAAACTTGTACACAAATGTTCACAGCTTTATTATAATAGGCAAAAAGTGGAAACAACCCAGTTGTCCACCAACTAGGACAAATTGAATGAATAAACAAAATGTTGTATCCATACAATGGAATGTTATTCAGCCATAAAAAAAGAATGAAATCCTGATACATGCTGCAGCACAGATGAACCTTGAAAACTCGTTACATGAAACAAGCCAGACACAAATGGCCACATATTCATTTATATGAAGTACCCAGAATAAGCTAATTCATAAAGACAGGAAATAGATCAGTGGTTGCTAAGGGATAAGAGGAAGGGTGAATTGGGAATGACCTCTATGAGGTACAGGGCTTCTAATGTTCTGGCATTAGATAGCAGAGATGAAAATGTTCTGGCATTAGATAGTGGAGATGGTTGCATAACACTGAATATACTAAAATCCACTGAACTGTATACTTAAAAAAAGAAGAAAGTTGGGGAAGTTGGGGAGGGATAACAGGGGGAGAAATGCCAGATATAGGTGACAGGGGGATGGAAGCAGCAAACCAAATTGCCAGGTATGTACCTATGCAACAATCCTGTATGATCTGCACATGTACCCCAGAACCTAAAGGACAATTTAAAAAAATATTTTGAACAGGATGTAAAAATAAGTTAATATAATGTAATATATATATTATATATAATATATATATAATAAATATATATATTATATATAATATATATATAATATTTATAATATATATTATAAATATATATATTATATATATTATATATTATATATAAATTTTATATATAAAATTTATATATATAAATTATATAAATATATAAATATATATAATATATAAAATATATATTATATGTGATGTATAAAAAATATATAAATATATAATAAATATATATAATATATATGTAATATATATATATATATATACACAAAAAAAAAATCATGAAAAAAAGAAGAAATCAGTACTATGCATGATCAAAAAAGAAAATGCTTTGGGTTCAAGTAGGGATAGAATAAACAGTAAGACTGGAAAGACAGATTGTGAAGGGCCTTGAATGGCAAGCTAAGGAAGTTGGCTTTCATCTTAGAGATAGTAGGAAGCCAGCAGAGTATTTTGAGCAGGGGGTGGCATGTTTAAGGCAGTATTAAGTTTGATTTGTGAAGTGAGAAAGAGATACCAGGAGAGGTAGAAGGTTCTATAAAGTCAAATTGAACACCCATAGTTTCAGATTTCATGAATGACCCTGGGTATGTGTGTATACATTATATGTATGGGATTTATGGTAATCTGGGGTAGGCTGAGGTGCTAATATGAATACTGAAAACTAGAGAGGTAAAAGAGCAAAGTAGTTAAAAAAAGAAAAAAGAAAACACTCTGAACCCACACGCTGTCTTGGGTTCAAATTCCAGCTTGGCTACCTTCCAGCATTGTGACCTTAGGTAAGTCACTAACACTGTCTGTGCTTCACCTTCCTTTTCTGTAAGATAAGGATACCTACTCATGAGGTTGTTTTGAGGATTAAGTGAGTTAATATATACAAAGTGTTTACAATGTCAGGCTTAAAGAAAGTTCCCCAAAAATGTCAGCTGCTAGTCTTAAGACTCCAGAGCAGGTTTGAGAGAAGCCAGCTGTTGTTCTCTGGCCTGGATAACATATGAAGTAACAGTTCTAAAGTGTTAAAAGACAAAACAAATTTTTCTTTGTGAAAAATGGCCCTTTAAAAAAAAACTCCATGGCTGGGTGCAGTGGCTCACACCTGTAATCCTAGCATTCTGGGAGGCCGAGGTGGGTGGATCACCTGAGGTCAGGAGTTCAAGACCAGCCTGGCCAACATGGTGAAACCCCATCTTAAAAAATAATAATAATAATAACTCCATCTAATAATGAAGCTTATTAGTAGTAAAATGATGATTTTTTTAGCCGCAAAACAATTTTTCTATATGTTAACAAATATAGTAAAGAATTTAACAGTATTCTTTGATATGAACCAGTCTCTCATACTTTCTATATAGCACTAATTCTCTAAGTAAGACACCAAGGCATGACCTCCCTTCAGTAATTAGGAATCTGCATTTTTAATAAGCATCCTAGGTAATTCTTATGCATGATACAGGTTGAGTTCAGTACAATGTACAGAAGCGGGAAAAATGGTTTATGAAAGACTCAGTTGTATTTAGCACACTGTATTGGACATAAAAATTGAAAACCCAACCTGGACAACACAGTGAGACCCAAGCACTAGTAAAATAAATAAGTGAACACTGAAAAACAATGGATAGTGAACGTCTTCAGATCAGGGAGACGTGAAACAATATTTTTGCTTAATTGAGTCAAACATAAGTTTAAAAAAAAACCACCCTACACCCAAAGTACTCAATAATATTCTTCAGAGAGAAGGAAGAGCTTTTTGTACTAAATTGCCTTTAAAATCTTCTGTAGGATAAGATATTGTAGATAACTTAAAATCTTGTTTTAAGTTTTTAAGTCTCATTTTAATAACCAAATAAAATGGTTTTTATTTGAGCTAGTTTCAAGTTCTTAAAGTGACACATAGGGCTTAACAAAATCCAATATTTGTCATTGGTGCTTTGCCCGTTTTTACTTATTTCTTCATACTCTGAAGGAAAAAAAAATGCTACAAATATATGTTGGTATGTAATAGAGTGCATTGCATAAACAGCCGCAGAAAATTTTGTGGTTTTTTTTGTTTGAGACGGAGTTTTGCTCTTTCGCCCAGGCTGGAGTGCAGTGGCACAATCTCAGCTCAGTGCAACCTCCGCCTTCCCATTTGAAGCGATTCTCCTGCCTCAGCCTCCTATGTAGCTGGGATTACAGGCGCCCGCCACCACAACCAGCTAATTTTTGTATTTTTAGTAGAGACAGGGTTTCACCATGTTGGCCAGGCTGGTCTCAAACTCCTGATTTTGTGATCCGCCCACCTCGGCCTTCCAAAGTGCTGGGATTACAGGCATGAGCCAGAAAAATATTTTCTTTTTATTTTATTTTTTTAAAAAGGAGACAGGGTTTCACTATGTTGCTCAGGCTGGTCTCGAACTCCTGACCTCAAGTGATCCACCTGCCTCAGCCTCCCAAAGTGCTGGGATTACAGGCGTGAGCCACCGCGCCCGGCCCAGAAAAATATTTTCATAGAATTCAAACTTCTGTTTTCTTTTGAAGGGATAGATAGAAAAAGGGCGAGAGAGCCCAAAACTACACCTATTCAAATTCATGAGGACAATTAGGAGTGTTCTCATGGTTATTTTTAGAATCTTAGCAGGGTAAGAAAGAGTTTATTGTTTCATTTGCAGAAACACCTGAGAAAAAGTCTCACCATGTTTGTATTTACAGAGATTAGATTTGGCAACTCTAAAGACAAGAGAGAAATTATCATGATGCTGATTAGTCACTTGGTAGTGTGGCAGGGCAAGCTTTGAGCAACACAGTCTAGATTAGGTTAGAAGAGGAGCCGAGGACCTTTTGTCCGCTAAAAACCAATGCCACAAATGAAGTGGTAGGAGACGGGTACCACATACTGGTTGGATTTATTTGAGAGAGAACCAGAAAGTGTACAATCCCAGAAGCATAAAAAATGGGGATAAAACTTCGAGTGTATATAAGGGTAAGAGCAGGAGGAAACAGTTACAAGGCAAGAGAGAAAGATCAGAAGCAATTGGACAGCCTGAGAAGAGGAGCTGGGGGCTGAGTCCTGGCCCGCTGCTCCCCACTCCTCCCTCTGTGCCTCTGAGGGGCTTCAGTTTTCCCAAGTGAGAAACAGTTGTGCTAGATTGTTTCTACAATCCTTTCCACTCCTGGACCGAAACAGTTGCCCCTGCATCTAAAATACATACCTCTAACATATAAAATGCAGGTTACCTCAACTCCCCCCGACTCCCACATTTCACTCCCTTCCTTTCCATGCCTGCCCTAATTCTGGCTGCATTCTGTTCTTGCCTCGTGGGCTCTTTTTCTCCTCCCCTTCTCTTCCAATATCATGCAGTCTCTTGAACACTGGATTTCAACCACTGTACAGAAAAATGTTACTGAGACAGGAAGAGGGGTTCTGTGCTCTGTGATTCTCCCTAACCACGCACACTGAACTAGGGATGACAATGTATCACAAAGTCCAGACTCACAGTCTTGCTGCCCCTTCTCCTCTTCAAAATTTGTTTCTGAAGTATCACCCCTTGCACCTCACATTCCAGCCCTCTTCAGGCCTGCCTCAGCCTCTGACAACCAGGATCCTACCGACACCAACGCTGCGCCAAACCATCCCTCCCCCAAACCCCACCGGAACTAATCTAGGGACTCTGCCTATTATTAGGAACACCTTGGGTGAAGCCCCTACCCAAGGAATTCTGGGAGTAGCAGCAGAATTTTCAGGCAAATGCCTAATTTTGTTGGGGTAGTGGTTGATTACTGTTTTAAATAATCTAGGATTTTTAGGACCTGAAGCTTATACAATCTTGGATACCTTCTTTAAGAAAAAGAATACAAAAATATCTTCTATAAGTTTTACAAAAATATATGACCATGTGAGCACGTTGCTAGCTCCCGCCCCCACCCCACCCCCCCAGAGCCTTGGAAGGGGAGTGAAACTGAAGCTTTTTTAGCTTCATGGCAAATATGCTTCTTCCTGGGAGTACTGGGTACATTTACAGACCTTTATTTTTGACTTTCTATAGATTTTAAAAGTCAGCTTGAAGCATGCAAAGGCCAAAATTTCTCACCCCTAGGTGGCTCAAATTTCTGAGCCTGAGATTTTATATATTAAAAATCCATTAAAAGAATACTCAATTTTTAAGAAGTTAGGTGTAGGTATGCTTATATAAAATATTTGGACATGCCTAAGTATTTTAAGTGGCCTGAAGGAAGTACATATATGCTGCTTTTCCAAATATTTTCATTTATTTTAAGCTGCACTACAACCCTGCAAGATGGCTGGTATTTTCCCAATTTCACAGATGAAGAAATTGAGGTTTAAAGAATGTAAGTGGGCTGGGCATGGTGACTCATGCCTATAATCCCAGCACTTTGGGAAGCTGAGATTGGGCAGATCACCTGAGATCAGAGGCTCAAGACCAGCCTGGCCAGCATGGTGAAACTCTGTCTCTACTAAAAATACAAAAATTAGCCGTGCATAGTGGTACACGCCTGTAGTCCCAGCTACTTGGGAAGCCGAGGCAGGAGAATCACTTGAATCTGGGAGGCAGAGGTTTCAGTAAGCCAAGATCTCACCACTGCACTCCAGCCTGAGCAACAGATCGAGATAAGATGCAGTCTCAGGCCGGGTGTGGTGGCTCACGCCTGTAATCCTAGCACTTTGGGAGGCCGAGGTGGGTGGATCACCTGAGGTCAGGAGTTCAAGACCCGCCTGGCCATCATGGTGAAACCTCATCTTTGGAAAAAAAAAAAAAAAAAGATGCTGTCTCAAAAGCCCAGATAATCTGGCTAGAAGTTGCCACCAGGGGATTTACTAATTTACAAAGAATTAAAATGTGATAAGATGCCCTGAGTATGGGCAACTGGAGTGTGATTTTGTCTTATCTTTAATGCTAGTAAAGACATTTAGATGTCTTAAAGTGCCTCAAAGTCAGTCTAAACTTCTGTTGCCCCTGTTCTGCTAAAACAAAGAAATGACAGTCAATGGCCTCTTTTAGCTTTAACATTCTTTCTGTCTATACCTTTTTATAGAATAAATTTTAGTTTTTGCAGCAGGTTTCACCAGTCAGCCAACATGTTGTGTATAACATCAATCACTAGCACTATATGTTAGAAGTCTTGCTTACTAAGACCACTTAGTAAGACCACTTCTCAGCTTACTTCTCAGCTTAATGGAGAAATTAAAGAATTACTTTTGGTAGGCCTTTGGGACAGTTCGAGTTTAAGTTGAGTTGAGAGAGTAAAAAACTTAACATTTCTTACCTAACCCTTTTTCTTTCCTTCTCACAAGTAACAGCCACCCACTAGCTTGCTTTTAGAATGCACCCTCTCTTCTTCCCAGGACATTTTTGATCACTTGTCCCAGTTACCTTGAGTCCTGTATCACAGCTGTCAAAATGCTTGAGCTATTCAGGTGGAGGTAACTTTCAGACATGAACTGCTGTAGGGCACAGAGTGCTCAAGAATTAGATTAACAAAGAAGGTACACCTAAATTTAGCATTAAAATGAACTTTTAAAATATTTTTCAATAGGAAGATAAGCAAACATAAAAATGGGTGTGCTTATGTCTATGAACAGGTGCTGTAGCATGGATTGTTATCTGGAAATCAAAGAATAATAGAGCTGTACCTTTAAAAGAGGCCACAGCTGGTTATTAGTGATTCACTCCCAGGTCACTGCCAAGTGCCAATGCATGTGGCAAGAACAGTAGAATGGAAATCAGGTGATGTGAATTCTAATTTGAGCTCTGCCCTGTTAACCTTGGGCATGCTGGCTATGTCCTTTGGGCCTAGTTTCTTGTCTACCTAATGAAGGGTTTGAAATCGGTGATTCTTCAGTTGTAAGAATCTGCATTCATGAATGCATGTGACTCAGCTCAAGGTGTACAGGATTGCTAGAGTGTGGAAGGTATATTGGCTGCTGCCCTTACTGGCAACAAGGCTTAATCTAGTGAACAGAAAGGACCAAATTGGCTACATCCCCACCTAAATGTGCATGATCTCCACTAGCTCTTCCAGCTGGCACAGTGGGTCAGTAATGAAATTCTAAGCACTGAGCCTAATCAGTTACCCATTACTTAAGTAGAAAATGTCAGGCAGGGCTTAACTCTCCTTCCTATTTTTCTTTGTTTTCCTTTTCTCTGTAAGTTCTCTAACATAAGGAATTTCCATACTGGTGAAAGAATAGAAAAATTGAATGACAGGCCAGGTGTGTTGTTAGACTGATCCAGCTGATTGATTTGCCGTTTGGATTGCATGGCAGACATCTGCCGTATGCCCTTAAAACACACCTTCAATAGACATTAAAAAGCACACACAGCCAAACACAATGGCTCACACCTATAATCCCAACACTTTGCGAGGCTGAGGTGGGAGGACTGCTTGAGCCCAGGAGTTAAAGACCAGCCTGGGCAATATGGCAAGACCCCATTTCTACAAAAAATTTAAAAATTACTGGGGCATGGTGGCATGCTCCTGTGGTCTCAGCTACTCAGGTGTCTGAGGTGGGGAGATCACTTGGGCCCAGGAGGTCAAGGCTACAGTGAGCCATGACTGTGCCACCACACACCAGCCTGTGCAACAGAGCAAGACCCTGTCTCAAAACACATACACTAGCTGGGCATGGTGGCTCATAACCAGCACTTTAGGAGGCTGAGGCAGGAGGATCACTTGAGGTCAGGAGTTTGAGACCGGCCCGGCCAACATGATGAAACCCTGTCTCTACTAAAAATACAAAAATCAGCCCTGTATGGTGACACACAGCTGTAATCCCAGCTATGAGGCAGGAGAATTGCTTGAACCTGGGAGGCAGAGGTTGCAATGAGCCAAGATTGCACCACTGCATTCCAGCCTGGGTGACAGAATAAGACTGTGTCTTAAAACACACACACAAAAAAAATTTGCTGTCATTTTGGGGGCATGGTGGCACATACCTATAGTCCTAGCTACTTGAGAGGCTAAGGCAGGAGGATCACTTGAGCCCAGTAAGTTGAGATAGAAAGTGAGCTGTGATTGCGCCACTGCATGCCAGCCTGGGCAACAGAGCAAGATACTGTCTCAAGAAAATTTAAAAATAAGGAAAGGAAAACATAAGGTTAGATGGCAACTTTAAAATGTGAAAGGAGGATATATAGTTTTCCAAATTCTTTTAGGAGCTATGCCAGCAAAAAGGTTTGAAGACCTGAAGACCATTTTATCAGTGGCATAAACATCTTTAATTTGTCCTTTTCCTTCTCCTACATCTGGTCAATTGATTTTTCCCCCCATTTATCAATTTCAGACTCTGCCTGGTTTTTCACTTTCCCATCCATTTTGTTACAGTATTTTTGCCGTCTTGAAGTTAGCCCAGTCTCTTGGAGTGAATGCTCCATGCTCTTACCTACCTCTGTGTCTTTACAACATTATCCTCCCTAGGAATGCCATCTTCTCTTCTCTGTTCAAGAACTGCTCCTCCCTCCCGACTGCTGTGGTTGAGATTGATTTCTCTTTTCTCTAACCTCTACAACATTGGCTATTCCATACAGTTAGCACTTAGCATAGAACATCATCATTTGATTTTGCTCCTTAAGAATAGAAAGCACCTCTTAAAATTCTACCATATTCTTTCTAATGCCTAATGCAATGCTAACCACATAGTGGGTGCTTAATAAATATTGTATTGGCTGCCTAGAGTACAGAGCACTTGTTCTCAAATTCTTTCATTATTTCAGCCATTCAACTAATACTTTTTGAGAAATTTTGTGTACCAGGAACTGTACTAGGCACTGGGGTACGGTAGGGACTAAAGTAGACGACAATCCCTGCTTTCAAAGACTGAAAAGTAAAATATATAGTATGTCAAAAGGTAGTAAGTACTGAGAGGAAAAATAGAAAAAGCAGGAAAGATGAACAAGAAGTGTGTGATGGGGGAGGGTTACAGGGTGGGGAGGGGTAGTGTTGTATGCAGTTCTAGATAAGATAATTAGGGAAGTTCTCAATGATATGGTGACATTTTACAAAAGACCTGAGGTTAGGAAGGACTTGAGCTTATCTGTGGAAAGAGCCTTCCCGGCAAGGAACTCATCAAGTGAAGCCACCAAGGCTGGACCTGCCTAACATTCCAGGAAGGGAGAACTTTGGAGCTAGAGCAGAATGGTGGCGGCCAGATTGAGAGATGAGTCAGAGGACCTCGGGGCCCAGGCACAGGGACAGAACCTGTGGGTGCTGCTGCACTCAGGCTTTTGCTCTGAGTGAGAATGGAGGCCTCGAGAGAACTTTGAGCAGAGGAGTGACCTGCTGACTTAAGTTGAATAGAACCCTGTAGATGCTTCATTAAGGCTAGACTGAAGGGGGGCAAAGGCAGAAAGGGCGAGAAGGGTCAGGAGGCAACTATGTATATAAAATGAAACCACCTATGAGTAATAATGATATATTAATAATAGTAATCCAGAGATAGTGGCAACTCAGATCAGGGGAAGCAGTAGAGGCGAAGATAAGTGGTCAGTTTTTGGATTTATTTTGAAGGTAGAATTGAATAGTCACCTGGGAGCTATTGATGGTTTCTGAGCAGGAGCTAAAGGAAGATAACCTCAGTACAGGACTGCTGGGAAGACGTGGTGCAGGTGGAGATCAGGTAGGAGGCCACTGCAAGGATTTAAGGGTGAGATCCATAAGGGTCTTCACTGCACATCAGCACAGAAAAAAAGAGTGGTGATGGTCATGGTGACGATGGTGAGGGAGACTAGAAAGGAGGAATCAACAGGATTTGATGACCAGATATAGAGAACCAATATGAAGAAGGAAAACACTTTTTTTTCCTTTTTTTTTGAGACAGAGTCTTGCTCTGTCACCAGACTGGAGTGCAATGGTGTGATCTCAGGTCAATGCAACCTCCACCTCCTTGGTTCAAGTGATTCTCCTGCCTCAGCCTCCTGAGTAGCTGGGATTACAGGGACACATTACCATGCCTAGCTAATTTTTGTATTTTTAGTAGAGACAGGGTTTCACATTAGCCAGTCCGGAACAGATTTTTTCTCTGAGACAGAGTCTCGCTCTGTCTCCCAGGCTGGAGTGCCATGGCACAATCTTGACTCACTGCAACCTCCATCTCCTGGATTCAAACATTTCTCCTCCCTCAGCCTCCTGAGTAGCTGGATTACAGGCATGCGCCACCATGCCCAGCTAATTTTTATATTTTTAGTAGAGAAGGGGCTTCCCCATGCTGGTCAGGCTGGTCTCGAACTCCCGACCTTGTGATCCACCCACCTTGGCCTCTCAAAACTCTGGGATTACAGATGTGAGCTATTACTCCTGGCCAGGAAAACACATTTTTGAATGTTGTGTGACCTGGAGAATGGTACCACTGTTCATTTAAAAAAAAAAAAAAAAAAAAGCCCAGAGAAGGCTAATTATAGGGAGAAATTTATGCTTTAGTTATACAGAGTTGGAGATCGTAATGAAATACCAAATTAAAACTGTCCAACAAGGAAGTAGGAAATGTGGAACTGAAACTTAAAGAAGTTAGAACTAAAGATGTGGATCTGTCTTTGGCATAAAGATCATATTAAGTTACATGAGAGTAGATGGAGTTTCCAAAGAAGCAGTGTAGTAAGAATAGGAGAGGGCCAAAACTGGATCCTGGAGGTCAGCAATATGTAGGAGCCAGAAAAAAATGCCTTTGGTGAAAGAGACAGAAAGATGGGTCTATTCAAATTGTGGTCAGCCAACTCATGACAAAAGTAAGCACAGAGAGTAAGAGGGAACATTGGCCAAGCACAGTGGCTGATGCCTGTACTCTCAACACTTTGGGAGGCCGAGGCAGACAGATTGCTTGAGCTTAGGAGTTCAAGACTAGCCTGGGCAACATGGTAAAACTCCAATTCTACAAAGAAATTAGCCGGTCCCGTCGACACCTGTAGTCCCAGCCACTAGGGAGGCTCAGGTGGGAGGATTGCCTGAACCTAGAAAGTTGAGGCTGCAGTGAGCTGTGAGCATGCAACTGCCCTCCAGCATGGGCAGCGGACCCGTGGCTCATGCCTATAATCCTAGCACTTTGGGAGACCAAGGCAGGTGGATCACTTCAGGTCAGGAGTTTGAGACCAGCCTGGCCAACATGAAGAACTCCATCTCTACTGAAAATATAAAAATTAGCTGGGCATGGTGGCGCACATCTGTAAAACCAGCTACTTGGGAGACTGAGGCAGGAGAATCACTTAAACTCTGGAAACAGAGATTGCAGTGAGCAGAGATTGTGCCATCGCACTTCAGCCTGGACAACAGAATGAGTCTCTGTCTCAAACGGGTAAAAAAAAAAAAAAAGATCCGAGAGAGAGATCCAAGATGGCCGATTAGCAACAGCTCAGGAATGTAGCTCCCAGTGAAAGCGCAGAGAACGAGTGGACTCCGCACTTTCCGACGAATTTTTGTTGCCCACAGATCGGGAGATTCCCGGCAGAGGAGCCACACGGGTCGCCAGCGCGACCCTTTTGGCCGGCACGGCTGTTTTGCCAGTGCCCCAGTGCGGCGCTTCCCAGTGCGGAGTATATGGGACGGTCAGGCTCGGCTGGTCCCATCCCCACAAGGAAAACAGCAATTGGAAGCGCTGAGGACTGAGAGTTTCACAGCAAGCACAGCGAACCCGGGAAGGTCCGGCTCTGTGGGGAAGGGGCGTCCGCCAAAGGAATACTAAGAAACAAAAAAACTTCATCACCAGGCGGAGAGAGATCCAAGATGGCCGCGTAGCAGCAGCTCAGGATTGTAGCTCCCAGTGAAAGCGCAGAGAGCGAGTAGATGCCGCAATTGCAGGCGAATTTTTGATGCCCACAGACTGGGAAATTCCCGGCGAAGGAGCCACACGGGTCGCCAGTGCAACTCTTTTGGCCAGCGCAGCGCTTCTCGGTGTGGAGTGTACAGGACTGGATGCCCTTTTAGTCAGCCTCGGCTGGTCCAATCCCCACAAGGAGAACAGCAATTGGAAGTGCTGAGGACTGAGAGCAAGCACAGCTGAACCCAGGAAGGCCCAGCTCTGTGGGGAAGGGGCGCCCCCCGAAGGAAAACTAAGAAACAGAAAAAACTTCATCACCAACAAGCCGGACGTCCACTCAGAGACCCAAGCTGAAAGTCAGCAATTACAAAGACGACAGGTGGATAAATCCACAAAAATGGGAAGAAACCAGTGCAAAAAGGCTGAGAACACCCGAAATCAGAATCCCTCTCCTCCTACAGGGGATCGCAGCTCCTCATCAGCAAGAGAACAAGGCTTGATGGAGGATGAGTGTGATGAACTCACAG
>PVKP010027299.1:0-31445 GCA_004027715.1 Plecturocebus donacophilus | reverse complement strand
GCAACTTCTTTCCTCCCTCATCTCGGTTTCCGCTTCCACTAAACCTTCAACACTGACAAACTTCAGTAGTGAGTGCTTGGTCAACGGACCAACACCAAGGGCACTGTACCCCAAACAGTAATTTGGAGTAACGTCCTCCCCACCCCAGGACTCTTGACGCCCACCCCTTCCCAACTATTTTCTTCCCTGTCTTGTACTTGCAGAGTCGTTTCTTTTGCAAGCTCCAAAATGGTGTAGATAAGAGGGAAGGAGGGAAATGTGAAGGGGGTCCACGGGCCCACTCGAGTTGCAGTGGCCACCATGCTCCACCCCAAAATAATGCCATCACCCTCTTTAGGACCTACTTGGTTCTGGACAACTTGGCGTTTCTTCCTGCTCCAAGGGTTGGACTGGCTTCCGGGCTCAAGATCTGCAGACACAGGCAAGAAGGCAGAGACTGATGGCTCAGCAGACAGAAAAGCACTTCGGAGAGTCCCAATACCCGCTTTTCCTCATTCAGGGTCCTGGCTGTCAAATAGATTTTACCTTTTTGTCTCTCACCCTACCCTCACTTCTCTGGACTCGGCTGACACCAGCCCTCTCGCTACGTAGCGTCCCCCTACCCCCGGGCCCCGGCCCCTCACTCCCTCCCGCAGCCCCCGCGGTCCGCCATTTTCCCAGCAAAAAACACACCCCTTTCAAACCACGCCCCTTTCAAACTACTGGGAGCAGGGCGGGGCGGGGGAGGATTCGGAAAATCCGAGGAGCAAAACAGAACCAACCGATCTCTTCTATCCCTTTTCCCAAAGCACCGTACCCGCAATGACAAGCACTTTTCCTGTTGGCGCTGTTACATCCTCTTTTCCTGCAAAAAAAAAAAAAAAAAAAAGGCAGGAAGATCGCTTGAGAGTGGGTAAGGGGCCCGAGTTAAGGCAAGGACCTCAGCCATCCCCGTCAGTCTGGGGGCCGCGGGACAGCCCCAGATTTACACTGACCTGCAGATTCCAGGCAGACTATTCCTTTGTTCCCAGATGGCACTGTGCCCTACTGAAAGAAAAGGGGAATGACTGTCAGACGCACAGCCCCAAGATTCTGGACTGGTAGATGGACCAGCACACAGGAAATGAATCCGAGTATCTGCCCTCCCTGATTCAAGGCTCTGGATGTCAAAGGTCCCACCACGCGCGAGTCTGGGGTCGCCCCTGCAATCCAGCCCCAAGGTCCACCATTTTTGTTCTAGGGCCAGGGATACTGCAAGGGTTTGGAGAAAGCGAACTATGCCGCCGCTTTGGCCTCCACCCCTCACTGCCCGCACCGCAGGGATTTCCCCGGCAACGCCCATCCACACACAAACCTGCTGGGTTCCAGGCAGTTACTCCACCTCCTTCCCCCAGGCCAGGGATCCTCTCGCCCTCTGTGAGGTACAGAGAGAGGGCAACCGGACCAAATGAAGACTAGGATTAGAAGGACGTCTGCACTCGTCGGCGCCAGCTCACGTGAGGGCCACGTCACTCGTGAGATCAGGACCCCAATTACCACTCCCATCAGCAGCGCCGCAGGAGCCAGCTCTCCCCTTCCTTCCCTGACACATCAGATCCTGCCACTCATTTTCCTCTTTGCCAGCCGGGGAGACCACAAGTAGCTTCTCCTTGTGGTTGGAATTTCCCTTTCTTTGGTTTACAGGGAGAGGGTGTACCTGCTCCTGTGTCCATTGGCGTTTTCTTCCTCTTTGAGGAATAATATTTTATTCTCTCTAGTCCCAGTCCAACTGTCTCTCCCTTCACCTTCTCCCACCACCAGGCATGAATGTCCAATATTTCCTCTGCAACCCTATAAAATGTGGACCAAGATGTTAGAAAAGGAGATAGGTCGGGGAAGTGTCTTATTTAAACTTTTCTGTTCATTTGTTTTTAACTCAGTAATGCATTACTTCTATATTGAGAAAATAAAATGGTACTATTTTCCTTTGAGTTGAGAATTTAAGAAGGACAGAAAACCCAAAAGGCCTCATTAATGTCATTATTTTATTTGTAACAAAAGGAAAACATTTCCACTGGTTACAGCCAAATAGTAGCTTTTAAAACAAAATAACTCATTTTAATATTCAAAAGTAGGCTGAGGGAGGTGGATTGCTGGAGCCCAGGAGTTTAAGGCTGCAGTGAGCTATGATCTCACCACTGCACTCCAGCCCGGGTGACAGAGAGCAAGACTCTATCTCTTTAAAAAATTTTGATTTTTTTTTTAAGACAGAGTCTCAAACTGTCACCTGGACTGGTGTGCAGTGGTGGGATCTCAGCTCGCTGCAGCCTCCATCTCCCGGGTTCAAGCAATTCTCCTACCTCAACCTCCTGAGTAGCTGGGTTTATACATGCTCACCACTATGCCTGGCTAATTTTTTGTATTTTTAGTAGAGACAGATTTTCACTATGTTTGCCAGGCTGGTCTCAAACTCCGACCTCGTGATCTGCCCACCCCAGCCTCCCAAAGTGCTGGGATTACAGGCGTGAGCCACTTCGTCCAGCCAGATTTTCATTTTTTTACGTGATCCATGAATTAATCCACAAAGAGACGACCAGTTGTCTAATATTAGCCATTTTATACAAATGATTCATTACTTTTTCTACTTCTGAATCAACTTGCAATTTGATAAGATAAAAGCAACACAATCCTGTCTTATTTAATTAAAGAAAAACATGTATTTAATATCCCAAAGTCTTGGCAGACTGTTATATGGACCTCTTGTGATTTTATTGCTACTCTAATCACCTGTCTCTGAATTGAATTTCACTCTACCAAGGCTAAGGCACCTTAGGGTGTGAGGGATGCAGAAATGTTCTAATCCTCCCTGTCTGTCAAGAGCAGAAGAAAGTGGTGCCCTCCCACCGTCCCCCATTCCATAGCCTCTCATCCCCTGTGTTCAGGCACTGGTCTGTTGTTCACTCCAAAAATATATATGGATGCATGACCAAGGTAGTAAATGCCAGGTTTACTCAGGTGACCAATCACAGTAAATACCTTTGGCTCCTTCCTTTCCTTCCCCAAATTCCCACAGAGGTAACTCAGCAATGTATCAGAGGGCTTACTGTTCCTGCCTACCCCTCTGCCCTTATTCATGGTGTCTGAATGAAGGTTGCTCCTAATACTGTGTGCTGCCACCACCTGACTTGACAGGTGCAGCCAGCTGGGCCTCTTGCCTCCGGCTTCCTTAAGGAGACAACCTAATCTTGTTGCACAGTTACCGCCTGCCAGTCCATATCCACCTTGGTGCCCGCTCAGCCAAATGTATGCCCAAGGAACAATCCCCACAAATTAACCCAGAGTAGACGTTGTCACCCAGCCAACTTTGTGTACCACCTGCAATTGTGTGCATCCGTATATTCATTCTCATGGAGAAAGGAGCCACAGCTTTCATCGGATTCCCACAGGCATATATGACTTTTTAAAAATAACTAAGAACTATTAATACTTTCCTGAAAAAAAAAGCTATATATCCCCTCAATAGAAAGTCTACTCCTCCCCAGCACTATGGGAGGCTGACGCAGGCAGATCACTTGAAGTCAGGAGTTCGAGACCAGCCTGGCCAACATAGTGAAACCCCATCTCTACTAAAAATACAAAAATTAGCCGGGCATGGTGGTGCGCACCTGTAGTCCCAGCTATTTGTGAGGCTGAAGCTGGAGAACTGCCTGAACCCAGGAGGCAGAGATTGCAGTGAGTCGAGATTGAGCCATTGCACTCCAGCCTGGGCAACAGAGCAAGACTCTGTCTCATAAAAATAAAAAAGAAAGAAAGAAAAAAAGAAAGTCTATTCCTCTTCCCTCTTCTCTGTATCTAGTTATATACTTATTTTTTTAAGTGCAGAAATCTGTAAAGTAGAAAGCTAAATTGCCCTTCTATGCCTATTCTACCACCAAGCACTTTCAATGATATCCACATTTCTTCTTGCAAATATATACAGTACATATATGCGGATGTGTCAAGTTCCAAGTTCAACAATATACAAAACAATTGACATTTACTGCAGTACATGCTATAAAACTGCACTTTAATTTCATATCTTTAAAAATAGAGAGGAGCATCACACACTGGGGTCTGTTGAGGGTGAATAGGGGAGGAACAGTGGGGGGTAGGGAGGTTCGGGAGGGATAACGTGGGGAGAAATGCCAGATATAGATGATGGGGGGACAGAGGCAGCAAACCACATTGCTATATATGTACCTATGCAACAATCCTGCATATTCTCCACATGTACCCCAGAACCTAAAATGCAATTTTATATATATATATATATAATAAAATTTTAAAAAGGAAGTATCCACCTATTCCTTACATCCTATTCTGGATGTAAGTTGCATCCAGAAATCATCTGACTTTAAGCACAATTTGATTAAGATTTTGCTTTATTTTTCTATAATTTTCTCTGCTGTACCTTTCCTTACCTATAGAGTTTATCCTTGATTGTGCATTCGAATGCTATCAAAATAGCTGCAATAGTTCTAGGCCTCACACCAGCATCTCAGTCAGAGTCCTAGCCAGGAAAAAAAAAAATCAAAATCAGGTGCTTCAAGGGACTTTAATGTAGGAACTACTTACGGAAGTATATACAAGATCATGAGACCCAACAAGCAATTTTGCGGCATCCAGAGGCTAGCAATAGCAGGAAGCTGTTGACCTAGGCCTAAAAGGACAAGAGGAAGAAATAGTATTTCTGGAGCCTAGTAAGAGCTAGAGTCATGGAGGAGGGGCCTCTGGCAGAAGCTAAAATCTTGAAGGGATGCAGTCACTGACAATAAAACATAGCCCAAATCAGAGTGGGAGCAGTGCAGAAATACATTGTCTTCTCTCTTCTGTCCTCCAAAGCTGTACCAGTGCATTCCATTGACCAAACCCAAGCAGAATTCAACTACAAATGCAGTCTAGGGGATGCAGTTTCTAGTGATCATCCTCCCAGGGCACAGAACAAGACAGAGAAGGACAGAAAATGAATCAGGATGTGTGGGAAAATAAAGACTAACCACCATGGTCCACTCCTTTCACATTCAGCATCTATTCTTGTTATTCTTTTCTCCCAATAGGGAGGCAGGGACAAAAAAATCCCATCAGCCACTGTATTGTTATGAGATAATGCTAATTCAGTCACATTCCCCCACCTGAAACCGGATTCATAACAATTATCTCAAATATTTTTTATATAATCAGAGGAAAGGAAGAGAAAAATAAATTGACAAAGATGTGCATAGCTGTTACAGTTTCCCTCTGAAGCCGATCATTAGGCCAAAATCAATAATCAACTTCATTATTCTACCACCCATTTCATATTCCCCTTACAGTAACCTGGTTAAAATTATTTCCCTGATGTAGTGACCCTAATCTTCAATCCTGTATTTATTGAATTTATGCACTTTCCCACTGACCAGGACTATTAGGCAAAGCAGTACTAGGAAGTGCTCCATTGAGTATCCCTGGGCTCTGAGCATTGTTCTCCCTGTTTGTATAGCAGCAACTTTATTTCCCCTTAAAATTGGGCTCAATCACTGCAGCCAGTATAGCAGTTCAGTGGCACAAGAGGACAAACATGGCAAGAATGTAGTCTTAGCTTTTAATGTAATGGAACTATGGCTTTATTCCCTGGTGAAGGCATTCATTCCTGCTGTGCCTAAGAGTCCAAGGTTGTGGAGACAGAAAAAAAAAAAAAACATATATTTCTTCAGTAGGTTAACCGGTGTAATCGTGAAAACGGCCACTCCTTCCATGACTTCTTTATTCCCAGTCCTGTGTAACCTCACTATGGGGAAAAAGAAAGCACAACATATGGGTGGTTCTGTTAAAGCATCTATTGCAATCTTGTAGTACAGCACTCCCAGAAACAGCTGACCCCATAACTAAGCTTCCAGTAAGTTATTTTTTTTATAAGGCAAGCTGCTTCTGCATGGTAAAGTAAGTAGTAAAGACTAGTGAATCTTTGGACCTCTACTTCACTTACCATTAGATGAGTTCCTTGGTCAGAGACAACTTATGATGATTAAGGCATTCAGGAAGTCCATGGAGATGGTGCTGACAGAACCATTGTCAGCAAAGAAGGTAAATGTGTGTCTAAAATACATTTTCATTTCCATGAGGAAACATTTCTGTTTTCGTCATGATGAAAGGTGCCTCATGTAATAATCCTACCACCTAAGAAATGGTGTCTTATAGAGGCTCATCATCTTCTCTGTTGTTAGGCTGGGCACTTAGTATTAGTACACGATCAGCCTTGGTGAGTAGAAGCCCGTATTGTTGAATCTAGGCATAGCCTCTACAATATTGATGCTAAAATCTAGCAAAGATAACACAGACGTAAAAATATGACTATTTGCACTATTCTTTTGCCACAGTACTAGCTTGAATTTACTAATATTTTATTTTGGATATTTGCATCTATATTTCTAAGTTAGACTGCCCTCTCATGTTTACTTTTCTACTTCTATTCTTCTTTGTTTGGACATAAGCATTATGTTAGCCTTAGAGAACGAATTGGGTAAATTTCTACATTTTCCTATGCTCTAGAACACTTTAAGTTAGATAAGAATTATTGAATCCTTGTCAATGGTTATGGTGGGGAAAATAATGGCTCCTCAAAGATGTCTACATATTGGAAAGCGAACATGTTACCTCATATAGCAAAGGGGACTTTGCAGATGTGATTATGTTAAGAATATTGAGATTGGAAGATTATCCAGTACTATCTGGGTGGACCCCCTTGTAAAGGAAGGAAGGGTCCTTTTGAAGGAAGGAAGGAGGCAGATAAGTCAGAAAAAGATGTGACAAAAGAATTAAGCAATGAGACAGTGGAATGCAGGCAGCCTCTAGAAGCTGGAAAATGCTAGGAAATAGATTCTCCATTAGAGCATCCGGTGGTAAAACAGCCCTTTCAATCCGTTTTAGACTTCTGACCTCCAGAACTGTGTGATAATAAATTTGTCTTGTTTTAAGCAATTGCATATGTGGTAATTTTTTATATAATTTGTTACAACAATAGGAAACTAGTATAACAGTTATTTTTAAGGAACAAAAGAGGAAAAAAGTCTTTTCTATTTACCCAGATATTTATAATTTCCATTGCTTCTCCATTCCTGAGGTTCAGGTTTCCCTCTGGTATCATTTTCCTTTAGTCTGAAGAGTTTCCTTTAATATTTCTTGCACAGCATGTCTCCTGGCAACGTATTATCTTGGCTATCCTTCATCTGGTAATATTTTCATATTGTCTTCATTTTTGAAGAATATTTTTGCTGAATGTAGATTTATGGCCTGGCGTTTCTTTTCTTTCAACACTTTAAAGATGTTCCACTGTTTTCTGGCCTTCATTGTGATAAGAAAACCACAGTCATTCAAATTATTGTTCCCCTAGAAGTATTGAGTTATTTTCCTCTGACTACTTCAAAATTTTTTTCTTTGCTTTTCATTTTCAGCAGTTTGGTAAGATGTGCATAGAGGTGATTTTCTTTAAGATTATCCTGTTTGGAATTCATAAAACTTCTTCAATTTATAAATTTATGTATTCCAACAAACCTGGAAACTTTTTTCCTCAAATATATTTTCTATTCCAAAGTGGGGAATCCAAGAGAACCAGGAGCTGCCACCCCTTCCTAGCACTGTCTCAAAGAACAGGGGCATCACTCAGGTAAAAGCAGGTCCCTGGCTCCAGTTCTGGTACAGTGGTTCAGGGATTCTTCCCAGCAGGAAAGGGAGGATATAAGGATAAAGGACACTGTAGTTCTGCTTGAGGGTACTGATTTAACTTGGAAAAGGTGAAAACAAAAAGCTATGCCTACAGGCATTGTTGTAAACAGTGAAGATCTTGGTAGACAATAATTACCAGCCTCCTCTTAACCACATATTTATACATTGTATAAGCCCATAATGTGTTTAAAATTAAAAAAAAAAAAAACCTCACAAAGAAAATCCCAGGACCAAATGACTTCACTGGTAAATGCTACCAAATGTTTAAAGAAAAATTAATATGAATATTTCACAAACTCTTCCAAAAAACTAAAGGGAACACTTCCAAACTCATCCTATAAGGCCAGTATTACCCAGATACCAAAACCAGATAAAGGCATCACAGGAAAGGAAAATCATTGACCAATATAACTTATAAATACAGACGAAAACATTCTCAACACCATACTTGCACACATAAAAATAATTATACATCATTACCAAGAAGGATTTACCTCAGGAATGTAAAGTCAATTTAACATCTGAAAACCAGTCAATGTAATATGCCAGATCAAAGTAAAGGACAAATAGCACATGATCATTTCAGTAGACACAGAAAAAGCATTTGACAAAATTCAACACTCCTCATAATAAAAATGCTTGATAAGTAGAAAGGGAAGAGAACTTCCTCCATTTGATAAAAGGTGTCTATGAAAAACCCAGAACTAACATATTCAATGGTGAAAATCAGAAACAAGACAAGGACGTCTGCTCTTGCCACTTTTATTCATCATTTCATTGGAGGATAATTGGATAAGAAAAAGAAATACAATGCATCCTGGTTGAAAAGGAAAAAATAAAATGCTGTCTATTTGCAGATAACATAATCTTGTATATGAACAGTTTTAAAGAAAGTTTGCAGGATGCAAGATTAATTAGTATATAAAAATCATTTATAATTCTATACACAAGCTATCAAAAAATAAAATAAGGAAAATAATTCTGTTTAAAATAGCATCATGCATATATCTGAGAAGGGTTAATATCCAAAATACGTAAGTAACTTCTACAACTCAATAGGAGAAAAAATCTCAAGTGAGATATGACCTTTAATATGCTTTCAATTATATCCTAACTCCACTTCCAAATGTGTTCACATTACCTTGAGCTACAGTTTTATTTCTCTATTTTTTACTCTATTATGATAGTATGTTACTATAATTTTAGGAATTCTTTACAAATAATTGCATTAAACTTTATAGAATATTACTACTACAAATGATTGCTTGGTTGTGTACAGAATTCCAGGTTCATGATCTTTTTCCTTCAGAACTTTAGAGACGTTACTCCATTATATTCTAGCATAAATTTTTGGGTAAAAAAATCAAAATACATTTTAATTTTCTCTTTAAAAGTTACCTTTTTCTCCCTCTGGAAGCATGTAGGATTTTATCTTTTTTATGTGCCTAAGGAGTTTCACTAGGATGTGTCTAACTATTCTTCTTATGTGTGCTCTCAAATTTTTCTTACTCAGCATTTGGTGGAGCATTTAGATCTACAGGACCCAGACTTTCAGGAAATTTATTTCTATTATTTCTTTAATTGTTTGTTTTCTACAAACCTTGCTTAGATATTAGATCTACTGAATTTAATTTCTACGTCACTCAATCTTTCTCTTATAATTTCCATCTCTTTTTAGTTTAGGAAGAGTTCCATGATTAAATCTCCCAAATAACAAATTCCACCTTCAGTCATATCCATTAGGTTCTTTGATACTTCTAGTGAGGTGTTTGTTTTTTGTTTCACATCTTTGATACTGTCTTAAAAGGTCTGTTACTCTTCAACTATCTCAATGTACTTCAAAATACAAAAGTAAAAGTAGTAATTAGGCCACGCGTGGTGGCTCACACTTGTAGTCCCAGCACTTTGGGAAGTTGAAGTGCATGGATCATTTGAGCCCAGGAGTTCGAGGCCAGCCTAGGCAACATGGCAAAATCCCATCTCCACAAAAATAAATTAAAAATAAAGAATTAGCCCAGTATAGTGTCATGCACCTGTAGTCCCAGCTATTCAGGAGGCTGAAGCAGGAGAATCACTTGAGCCCAAGAGGTCAAGGCTTCAGTGAGTCATGATCCCACCACTGCACTTCATCCCAGGTGACACAATAAGACTCTATCTCAAAAAGAAAAGTAATAATTATAGTCGGGACTGTTATTCTAAATCTAAATAGATAATTTCCACAGCAATATTGTTTATTTAGCACATATTTTCCTTTCAAATATACGGTAGATTTCTAAGTCAGAATACAACTCACTGAACAGAAGCCTCATTGTTTAAATCTCAACATTCAGTAAAATAAACACCGACTTTTTCCCCATTGTCTAACATCATAAAATTATAAGTGTATCTTCACTGGAAGAAACATTCTTCAATAAACAAAGTAAGGCATTGTTATCAACAAAATAATAAAAATTGGGGCCTGATGCCCAAAATGTCTTTTTTTAGGTTGCTTTTGAATATGAATCACCCATTTAAGTAAAGATGGAATTTCTAACTTGTGTTAAAAGTGAAAAAAATTCACCAAGGCTGACAAAAACAAGCAATACGGAAAGGACTCCCTATTGAATAAATGGTGCTAAGATTGTTGGCTGGGCATATGCAGAAGAATGAAACTAGACTCTTATCTTTCACCATATGGAAAAATTAGGATGGATTAAAGATGTAAATGTAAGCCTTCAAACTATAAAAATCATAGAAGAAAACTGTCCAGGCATGGTGGCTCATGCCTGTAATCCCAGAATTTTGGGAGGCTGAGGCAGGTGAATCACCTGAGGTTGGGAGTTTGAGACCAGCCTGACCAATACAGAGAAACCCCGTCTCTACTAAAAACACAAAATAAGCCGGGCATGGTGGCGCATGTCTGTAATCCCAGCTACTCAGGAGGCTGAGGCAAGAGAATCCCTTGAACTCGGGAGGCAGAGGTTTTGGTGAGCCAAGATTGTGCCATTGCACTGCAGCCTGGACAGCAAGACCGAGACTCTGTCTCAAAAACCAAAAAGAAAAAGAAAACAAAATCATAGAAGAAAACCTAGGAAATACCCTTTTTAACATCTTGGCAAAGGATTTATGGCTAATTCCCCAAAAGCGATTGCAACAAAAACAAAAATTGGCAAGTAGGATCTAATTAAATTAAAGAGCTTTGGCACGGCAAAAGAAGTGAACAGCAGAGTAAACAAACAACATACAGAGAGGGACAAAATATTCACAAACTATGTATCTAATATCCAAAATCTATAAGGAACTTAAATCTATAAGCAAAACATAAAAAACTTCATTAAAAAGATGTGATCGGAGAGTTCTCCAAAGGAGACATACAAGTGGCCAACAATATGCAAAAATGCTCATCATCACTAATCATCAGAGAAATGCAAATCAAAACCACAATGAGATACCATCTCACACCAGTCAGAAGGGGAATTATTAAAAAGTCAAAAACAACAGATGCTGGTGAAGCTGTGGAGAAAAGGTAACACTTAAACTCTGCTGGTGGAAATGTAGCTTAGTTCAGCTACTGTGGAAAGCAGTTTTAAGATTTCTAAAGAACTTAAAACAGAGCTACCATTCAATGCAGAAATTCCATTAGAGTATATATCCAAAGGAATATAGATTATTACACCAAAAAGACACATGCACTCATACTTTCATTGGTGTGCTAGTCACCATTGCAAAGACATGGAATCAACCTAGGTGCCCATCAATGGTGGATTGGATAAAAAAAAATGTGGTACATATACAGCATAGAATACTACATACTCATGAAAAAAGGAATCACGTCCTTTATAGCAACATGGATGGAGCTGGAGACCATAATCAAAGAAATTAACACCAGAACAGGAAACCAAATACTGCATGTCCTCACTTAGAAGTGGGAGTTAAACACTGAGCACGCATGGATATAAACATGAAAACAATAGACACAGTGGTTTACTAGTTGGGAGAGGGAGGATGGGGGCAAGGTTTGAAAAACTATCTTTTGGGTATTGTGCTCACTACCTGGACCCAATATGATCGATGAATAATCCTACACATGTATCCTCATATCTAAAATAAAAGCTGAAATATAAAGAGAAAAAGTGAAAAAAGTTAAACAAAAAATAATTTGTTTCAGGTTTATTCACAGGAGGAAAAAAAAGAAATAACTTTTTATGTGAAGCCTTGACCAAAACCAATTAGTCAAATACAAGATTACTGCCATGGGTAGCAACTATCCAGGCTGGTGGCATGAGTGGTAAAAAGAATTTATCAAGACAGCTGTAGATAAAGAAGGGTAAAATTTATTAGAGAAAGTATGAAAATATGCTACAAGAAAGCAACGAGCAAATCAGCAAGAGAGGGGCGACTGCAAGAAGACAAAGGCTTGCTGGCAATATTTTTAGGATGGTGCTTGTGCTGGAGAGGGCTGCATGCAGTACTGATAATGCCAAGGTTGCAGTGAGCTAACTTGCATTTTTCTATCAGATGAGGGTTTGGTAATAGCTGGACACAGGAAGATTGTGAGTTATCTGCACGGGAGGGGTTTGTGTCCTGGATCATGAAGAAAGGCAGACTTATAGATTATCTGCTTTATCTTCTTGCTTTCTCCTGCTCCTGCCAGCCTGACTCCTTTTCCTTTATTAGTACTCCATAATTACCATATTATAATACAACTCAAACTCTAATAACAAAACACATTTGTTAGATATTTGGATGCAGATATAACTACAGTTGAAGATTCAATGTTCTTTAGCTAGAGGGTAATGAGAAAAAGACATTTTGTGGATCAGGTCCCAATTTTTATTATTTTGTTGATAACAATGCCTTACTTTGTTTATTGAAGAATGTTTCTTCCAGTGAAGATACACTTATAATTTTATGATGCTAGACAGTAGGGAAAATAGAGGGGCCCACTTTTTAGAAATCCACTATTTTAAAAGTCATTAATTAGATATGGAATGACTCTTCATTTTCTGCTCTGATGACAGCCAAATATTTTTTCAAGTATTGACTTGCTAACTTATCTTTGACAAGTGATTCAGAAAGATAAATGAACTTTCTGACTTTACAAATAAGAATGTGGATATATTTTTTTCCAAGAAACTATGTCCCATCATCCGGCCCATACTTCTAATTTAAAATATAACTGTTTTCTCAAGAAACAGCATTAATTTTACATTGTAAACTTAAATCATCTTTACTGCACTGTCCTCATTCTCTGTACTTTTTATTTTCATATTATTTCTGTAAAAAAATCTTAAGTGTGAATTCTGAGGTTTTAGAATTAGTTCTCTAATTAGATTTAAAGATACTAAAGACTGTTTCCAGTGGTAAAGAGAGCACAAATAGTCAATGGGGTGATGAGGAAGTAGAAATACACAAAACATGGCTGTGCATGGTGGCTCACGCCTATAATCCCAACACTTTGGGAAGCTAAGGTGGGAAAATCACTTGAGGCCAGGAGTTCAAGACCAGATTGGCCAACATAGCAAAACCCCAACTCTACCAAAAATACAAAAAAAAATTATCTGGATATAGTGGCAGCTGGCTGTAATCCCAGCTACTCAGGAAGCTGAGGCACGAAAATTGCTTGAACCCGGGAGGCAGAGGTTGCAGTGAGCCAAGATTGCACCACTGCACTCCATCCTGGGCAACAGAGAGACTCTGTCTCAAAAAAAAAAAAGAAATACACAAAATATCATCACTAGATACTCCTCAATCACATACTTGGAAGAGTCAAGGTTCTGAGTGACCAAACATGTATTTTATACTTGAGAATATTTTTTGCTAAACTAACAAGTAAGATGGGATTAGTTGGTTGCTCTTAATTGTGCTGGATAAAGTTGCAGAAGAAAGGGATGAGCTCAGGCCTTCAAATTCCCAACACAAGTACTGTATAAATGACCTCAAAGTTTCCATGTCTGCAAGTGGCTGAATTACAATGTAAATTGAATTCCCAACTCTCATGGTATTTGATGTTAAAGTGAGAGAGCATTGATTAGGAAGGAATTGGATTCTGAAAGTTTAAATGAGGACATGGGGTGGATCCTGATGAAGCCGGGGACCTTCGTTAAAGAATTTAAACCCCTAAATTCAACTGAGTCTTCTTTGCCAGTAAAGACAGCCCTTCCACCCCTGTCTAAGGAGATTAACCCTGCCAGCATTAAGGACCAAAACTGAGTCCTCCATATGGAAACATTCTCCAGGGAAATTAACTAGCTTCCTGGTAGCAGACTGATTATGCTGGACCAGTACCATCATGGAAGAGGCATCATTTTTTTCTTATTGGAACAGACACTCTGGATATGGATTTGCCTTCCCTGGTTGCAACGTTTCTGCCAAAACTCTTGTCCATGGATGTACAGAATGCTTTATTCACCATTATGGTATTCCACACAGCATTGCTTCTGATAAGAAACTTACTTCACAGCAAGTGAAGTGCAACAATAGGCTCATGGTCATGGAATTACTGGTATTAAACCATGTTCCCTATTATCCTGAAGCAGATGGCTTAACAGAATTGCCTTTTGAAGACTCAGTTACAGCATGAGGTAGGTAGCAATTTCTTACAGGCAACTCTATATAGGAGTAATGTTCTCCAGAAAGTTGTATATGATCTAAACCAGCAATCCAATATATGGTGCTCTTTTTTTTATAGCCAGGTTTCATGGGCCCAAGAATCAAGGGGTGGAAATGGGAGTGGCATCACTCTCTAGCATCCCTAGTGATCCACTACCAAAATTTTTGCTTCCTGCTTTCATGATCTTATGCTCTGTTGGTCTGAAGATCTTAGCTCCTAAGGGAGGAATGCTTCCAGAAGGAAACTCAACGATGATTCCATCGAAGTTAAGACTGCCACCAAGCCACTTTGGGCTTCTCGTGCTTGTGAATAAACAGGCAATGAATGGACTTGCTGTACTAGCTGGGTGCCGAGACCAGCTCGGTCGTGGAGACCCCAACCCACGTGGCACTGAAGGAATTAAGAAACAGACACAGAGACAGAGAGCAAAAAGGTATGGGACAGACAGAAGGCCTCAGCATTCCCAGCTGAGAGGCCGCAAACAGAGTTTGACCCACACATTTATTGACTGTAAGCAAGTGATAATCATCATTTAACTAAAAGCATTTTTTGCAAGGAACAAAGCATTCTTTACTAGTGGCAAGAAACAGGCTCTGGTGAGCTTATCTACTGCAGCTGGAACATGTCATTAAGGCACCTGTCGCTCTTGCTATTGTTGGTGGTTCAGAAGCCCCGCTACAGCAGTCTTCTGCCCAAGGGCATGTTAGATCTTTCTTTCCCTGGCTCCAGTAAACCAACAACCTCTAGCAATGTGCGTCACTGCCATCAGGAAGATGTCACAGTGCCACAGATATTCTGTTTATGGCCAGTTTCTTTAAGGCCTGTTTATGCCAGGCTTAGGGTCTACTCTGAAATGCTTCCAACAGTTGGAGTTATTGGTTTTGATTAACAAGAGGGAAATTAGAGTCTATTCCACAATGGAAGTTAAGGAAGAGCTTGTCTGGAATACAGGATAGCCCTTAGGGCTTAGTATTACCACACACTAGTATCCCTTAGTACTAATACTAGTACTAATATCCCCTAGTACTAGTACTTCTATCCCTTAGTGTTTCCACGCCCTATGATTAAAGTCAACGGAAAACTACAATAACCCAATTCAACCAGGACTAACTGGTGGAACTTCATTCCTCTTCAGGAATGCAGGTGTTGGTCACCTGACCCAACAAAGAACCATGACCAGCTGAAGTACTTGCTGAGAGCAGAAGGAATATGGAATGGATAGTGAAAGAAGCTAGTTATAAAAACCAGCTATGACCACATAACCAGTTGCAGAAATGACTACTGTAATTGTAATATGTATTTCTTCCTTATTTCATTATGATTATGTTTGTGTGTGTATATATAGCAAATACCTTTGGATTGTTCCCGCTCTTATTCTCTTATCATACAACACAGTATGTATTAATTTTACATCATAGCATTTAAGTTATAGGACATCAAGGGGAAGTGTAAACATTGCCCAAGGACTTTGTGTCCTCTTCTGGGTAAAAGGTTAGTGCATTTTCAGTTGAACACAGGATATCTGTATCATAATAAGTGAAAGTATCATTTTGTTATTGTCTATATTTGGAGGTTAGGTATGCTTCAAGGAGATGTGTACGGGTGCCAAGTTGACAAAGGGTAGACTGTGACAGTTAATATTACGTGCAACGTTGGCCAGGTTGCGATGTCCAGTTGTTTGTTTAAAAACTAGTCCAGATGTTGCTGTGAGGGTATTTTGTAGTTGTGATTAACATTTATAATCTATTGACACAATGGATTGTTTTTCATTGTCTGGATGGGCCTCACCAAATCAGTTAAAGACCTTAAGAGGAGACAGACGCTGGGACCTAGGACAATGGAGGCACCAATGGCGTGTCTGGCGAGCCCTGCGCAGGGCAGGAGATGCTCCAGTCTGTTCAATCCCAGATACACCAGCCCATTAAGAACACCCGCCCCACCCCATTGGACCTCACAGACCAGCCAACACACCCCTTCCAGCCCGGAGACTCTGTTGTTTAAGATTCGCCACGTCCGGCCTCACTCCCCATTGAAAGGGACACTACACGGTTATCCTGACCACATCCACCACACTCAAGGTGGACGGACTAACGGCCTGGATTCATCACGCCCATGTTAAGACTGCCCCACCAGAAGGACGATGGAGCATCAAACACTCATTCCCTGATTCACTAAAGCTAAGACTTGTGCACTCTTTGCGGTCACCACTCTCGCCACCCTAATCTGTGCTGTAAATCCCTATAGCAAACCCCCCCTAGAGCCCACCTACTATCAATGGGTCCTCACCGAGGGCTCCACTGGAGGATATGTTAGTTCCTTAACAGGGAAGGGATCCACCCTAGTCAATTTAACCCTGGAGTACATTCCAAAGAACCCCATTACCTTCTCCCTAGACTTCTGTGCCTTCCTGGGCCCCAACCTAAATTTCAGAACAAGTGGAGGTGTAGCTGGGTGCGGCAGTTTAGGGGCAGAGCAACAACTCCAGACCATAGGGTTATATCTGTGCCCAGGATCCACCCCACAAAAAAAAGATGGAACTGTGGAGGCTTAAATGAATTCTTTTGCCTCCATGGGGGTTATGAAACTATCTCCACTATATCAGGGTACACCAAAAACATAGACTAATGATATTAAGATCTCAATATGAGCCCTTAGAACCAACAAACAATACTAACCTGTTGGAGGAATCAATGATTTAATTCCTGTAAATAAAACAAGGGAGGAATGTGACATGGTAAAAGCCCCATAAAACTGCATACCTCAACCATACCTCGGCTTTCTGTTGAAACTGCTCTCTGTAACCCAGATGTGACAGGCAAGCAGTCCAAACTCACGCCATCTTGGCCCCTGAGACTTGTAATTTCCACCCTACTTAGACGATGTGTAAACAAATGCTTATCTTGACTTTTGTGAACCACTTAAGTAAAAATCGGAATGTCAAAAGTCCCCTGGCCCTCGGAATATCCGGAGCCCCTCACCCTCATCTCCGTCCAGGAGGTGATTTACAGAATCTACTAGCCCTTGGAAGGTCTGAAGTCCCTTAGCCCCACCCCTGCCCCTGACTCTCACTCCCGAGGTGGTTGTACAGGTATAAAAGGTCTTGACACCCTCCTTTCGGGGCCATGGGTTGGAGAGATGTGAGTCCTCCGTGGCTGCCAGCAATAAAGACCCTGCAATTTGGCCAAAAAAAAAGACCTCAAGAGCAAAACTTGAGGCTTCCTGGAAAGGAAGGAATTCTGCCTCAAGACATAAAAATCCTACTTGACTTCCTAGCCTGCAACATGCCCTATGAATTTCAGAATCAGGATCACAACATCAACTCTTACCTAACTTTTCAGCATGCCAGCTTGCCTTAAAAATTTCAGACTTGTCAGTTCCCATCATGTGAGCCAACTCCTCAAAAATGAATTTCTCTTCTCTCTCTCTCTCTCTCTATATATATATATACACACACACATATATATATATATATATAATTTCCCATGAACTATTGTTTCTTTTCCATTTCTGTTTATATTTCTAATTATTTTAATGGGATTTCAAGATGGACTTGAGATAAATGAATGTGTTGTATTTCGTATTAGGACTCTCTAGAGAAATAGAACTAATAGGAGAATATACTATATATAATACTATATATTTTTTCATTGTCTAGGAGAATATACTATGTATGTAATACTATATATATTCTCCTATTGGTTCTATTTCTCTAGAGTCCTAATATGAAATATAACACATTCATTTATCTCAAATCCATCTTGAAATCCCATTAAAATAATCAGAACTATAAACAGATGGAGAAGAGACAATAGTTCATGGGAAATATTAACAAAATTTTGGAAGATCAGTTGATAAACTTTGAGCGACCTAGAAAAGCAGTGACCTGAAATTCCAATCTGCCATTGATGATGATGATGAGTTAAGAGTATGTGATTCACTCCACAGAACAATACAGAGGCTCAGGAATTTAAGGCACCAGTTAAATGTTGAAGGGACCTCATTGGACTAAGAACAAAAGGATTAGTTGAAATTTTTGTTTTCTTTTTTTCTTGAGATGGAGTCTTGCTCTGTTACCCAGGCTGGAGTGCAGTGATGCAATCACAGCTCACTGCAACCTCTGCCTCCCGGGTTCAAGCCATTCTCCTGCCTTAGCCTGGGATTACAGGTGCCTGCCACCACACCAGGCTAATTACTGTATTTTTAGTAGAGACAGGGTTTCACCACGCTGGCCAGGCTGGTCTGGAACTCCTGATCTCAAGTGATCCATCCACCTCAGCCTCCCAAAGTGCTGGGATTACAGGTGTGAACTGCCATGCCCAGTCCATTAGTTGAAATTTTAGTAAGGAGCAGTTAGACTCCCTCCTCCAGCCCCTATACTAGTCAAGTTCTCCTTCTCTCAAAAAGCAGATGGTTTACTTTCTGGAGAAGTTAAACCAGAAAAGGTGTGAACTTATGAGAGCAGCTAAGGGTAGGTACAATAAGTTGTACTGAAAAAAGGAATAATTAAGTGAAAGTTTGCATATTGAAAGGTGAGACATTCTCCCCACTCAAGGTCCTTTCCCTTGCTCAGCTTCCTGAGTACTGTCAACAGTACTTATGTGCCATAGGAAGGAGACTGGAGGATTCCTCTCCATGTAAACTAATTAGCCTAATAAAAAGTACCTACAGAGATTGAGGTGGGAGGTTCACTTGAGCCCATGATTTCGAAGTTACAGCAAACTATGATCACATCACTACACTCCAGTGTGGGCGACAGAATGCTCAGAAAAAAAAAAAACGAAAGTATCTGTGAAAACTGGCATTTGTGTGTACCACAATGAAATAACTGGATCCCTTCTAATGCTATGGAGAATCCCATTCTTAAATATAAATAGAAGTTTGTTAGAGGACTAACATTGTTTTGGTGAGACCTAGACAAATAACCATAAAAAAGAAACTGAGAGTAAAATAGACAATACATGAAACAGAAGAAAGCCATAAAAATCTGTAATATTCATAAATAGATAAGAATATATAATATCCATGAAATAAGTGCAGAATTCTATTTTAAAAGAACCAATCAGAAGTCAGGAAAAGCTCCACATATCAATAGAAGGTCAAAAGAGTAGGGAAAAAAATCCCCAAATGTAGAATGCGGTAAGAAAGATATTTTTTAAAATAGGAAAAAGATAATAAAATTATATGAGATGTAAAACATAGAAATAATACAATTTCCATAATGAAAGAACAGAAAAATGGTAAGAAGAAACAATCAAAGTGCTAATACAAGAAATCAAAAACATCATTAAAGAACTAAATGCAAAGTATGTGTCACCAGATTGAAACAGCCCATTAAGTTCCTACCACAATGAATAAAAATAGACTTATTTAAAATCATGTTTTTTTCTTTTCATAGCAACCTACAAGATTAAAAAAATCATATTATAGAAAAGTTTCAGAATATTAAGGATAAAAAGAAGAACCTAAAAGTTTTCAGAGAGGAAAAATGTGTCATGTATAATGGACAAGAAATAGAACACTAGGTTTCTCAAACCACACACAACTAAAAAATTTCAGAAGAACAGTTTCAAAATTCTAAGGCATGAACTTCCAATAAAATATTTTGGGATGAGCTTAGCATTAGACTTTATTTCTTCCTAAACATTCCATTAAAATTACAATAAAAATATTTAAAGGTACAATAATAGAAAAGGATAGGAGACAACAGTAACACAATTTTAGAAGCTGGAGTACAGATGGGCACATGTCAATCAACTTACTAGATTTGAGATAGTTGCATCATATCCCTAAAGCAGACAAAGGTGAGAAGTAATCTAATTTACATCACAGAACCCCCAAGCTCAGAGAATAGTATTCTCTAATAAGCAAGGGTGAAAATAGGATTAAAAATGAGAGGCTTGGTTAAATGTTTCAAAAACAGTTAGACCCTCACTCTTCCACTCCAAGTACTTCATTGACTACCCCTCCCTGACCCTGGCAGAAGACTGGAGATTATTTACTGAAGCAATGTTTGTCATTGGAGTGACTGGAAATAATCAAAATGTTCATTGAAAGAGAGCTTTCTAAATAAAATTGGTACACTCACACAAAGGGAGATAATGAGGCTGTGAAAATGTGAGTAAATTATGTATTCATGTGGAAAGACTTCTGGGATATATTGTTAAGTAAAACAAGCAAAGAAACAATCTAAAAAACCCAAGTGCAGGACAGCAAGTGTGTGAATGTATACATGTATATATACTGTATATCTTTTATAATAGGGGTAAAATAAGAATACTTATATTTATACTCCTTACATATGCAAGACAAAAGCCTGGAAGTATGAAAAAGAAACTAATAACAATACCTATCCGTTTGGAGAAAAGGGGAACTAAGTAGAAGAAGAATGTTGGTGGGAGGAAGGTTTTTCATTGCATTTTTTACTATTGATTTGAACCATGTGAATGTATTACCTGGTGAAAAAGTAAATATATAAAAAAGAACTGGAGTAACATCTGACTTCTCAACAGCAACACTGGAAGCTAAAATACAATGAAACAATGTCCTCAAAATTTTTAGAGAATTTCCCATTCAAAATTCCATCTCTAGCCAAGCTATCAATCAAGTGTTGGAGTAGAAAAATGACATTTTCAAACTTGAAAGATCTCAAAAGTGTGCTATGCATATACACTTTCTCGGGAAGCTACTGGAAGATGTGTTCTGGCAAAAGAGAGCATAACCCAAGAAAGAGGGAAATATGAGATCCAGGAAACAATGAATCTAACAGAATAGTAGCAAGGAAAGTCACCAAGATTACTGTGAAAAGAGATACCAAAATAAAAGTTGTGTTGCATGCCTAGAGTGCAATCAGTCTAGTTTAAAGCAAGTCAGAAGATTCCCAAGAGAAACTTTGTCCGGAAAATAAAATTGGTAGTATACCTAATTTATTTAAATATAATGGAAGAATTTTTACATAATTGGTAGTTTATTTTGGAAATAAATTGGTGATAAATACATAGAAAAAGAGAGGGAGGAAAAAATTGAATCTAGAGAAAACAAAAAGTTGTGCAGGACAGGAAAAAATAATCCTAAAGTACTATGTAATTCAACTCTCAATAACAAGTACATAGTCAACATAATACTGTCCATACAACTAAAATAAGAATAAAGCAATTGGGAGGGCAAGGTATAAAAAACGTAAAAATGTATGATTACAGTAAGCAGGGGTGAGTATAAAATAAGAGCTAAACTCACCTTCCATAGTGGGAAGTCAGTGACTTAAAACTCAAAAATGAAGAAACAATATAAGTATGTTATTTTGACATAGGTAGATAATACCAAAATAATGCATTAAAGGAGTTGAAATTTATTGCTTCTAGGAGTGGGAAATAGTGCTGAGATACAAGGATATTGCTGTTTTTCACAGTAAGCTGTTATATATGGAATCAGGTCCCCTAAAATGTATATGTTGAAGCCCTAACCATTAATGTGACTGTATTCAGAGACAGAGCCTTTAAGGAGGTAATTATGGCTAAATTGAGTACTAAGAATAGATCCCTAATCTGATAGAATTGGTGTCCTTATAAGAAGAGACACCAAAGATCTCTCTCTATCTCATGAACACACAGAGAAGAGGCCATGTGAGGACATAGCAAGAAGGTGGCCATATATAAGTCAGGAAGAAAGGCTACACCAGAAACTAACCCTGATTGCGTCTTGATCTTGGAATTCTAACCAGCATAACTATGAGAAAATAAATTTCTGTTGTTTAATCTACCCAACCTGTGGAATTTTGTTATGGAAGCTCAAGCAAACTAATACATCAGCCTTATATGATTACACTCACACATTGCTTAACAATGAGGATGCGTTTTGAGAAATGCATTGTTAGGTGATACAGTCATTGTGTGAACATTATAGAGTGTATTTACACAAACCTATATCATATAGCCTACTACAAACCTGGGATATATGGTACAAACTATTGCTCCTAGGCTAAAGACCTGAACAATGTGTTACTGTACTGAATACTGTTGGCAATTGTAACACAATGGTATTTGCATATCTAAACATATTTAAACATATAAAAAGTAATGTTAACACATTGCCTTTTGTGTTATGCTGTGACATTACCATGGCTACGACATCACTAGCTGATAGGAATTTTTCAGCTTCATTATAATCTTATGGGACCACCATTGTATATGCTGTCCATCATTGATGTTGTTACACAGTGCATGAGCATGACCATATTTGACTTTTTAAAGTATATGCATACATAGCTTTGATTTGAAAAGTAAATTTTTTAATTCTGAGGGAAATGACCTAAACCTAGAATCTTATGTCCAATAATTATCAATCAAGTGTAAGGGTAGAATAAAGGCATTTTCAGACAGGGAAAATCTCAAAGTAATTATATATTATACATTCTTTCTCAGAAACCTAAATTTACTTTATCAAAATGAGGTCATAAATTTAGAAAGATGAAGCCATGGGATATAGGGAAAGCCAGATCCAACATGAAAAAGAGACTAAGAAAATTCCACTATGATGACAAAGGAATCTCTAGGACAATAGCTGTACATTAGGCCTGAAGAGTAATCTTCCAAAATGGAGCAGGAATACAGAAGGATTCACAAACTCTAGGGAAAATATCTATACAATGAACAACAATAATATATAATAGATGCCAATTACTATATACCAAGTAGTACTCTGAGTGTTTAATCTTTTAATCCTCATATAAATCTTATGAGATATGCCATTTCCCATTTTAAATATGGGGAAAGTGAGACAGAGTGGAAGAGATTTGTTCAAGATCATGTAGCTATTAAATGACAAAATCAGGATTTGAAGCCAGGCTGTCTAGTGGCAGAGTCTATGCACTTAACTGCCTCTCCTTCTAATCTCTCAGTTGTGAAAAATCCTTACATAGACATAATGTAAACACTGAATATTGATTTAACATAATATAGTGATACAGCAATATATTGGGAGAATATGGGAGAAGTGAGTTTTTGTACAGGTTGGGAGGGATAAAACAACTGAATCCTTCCACTGTAGGAAGTCCTAGCTGATACACAAAATTTAAAAATCAAGAAATAAAAGTTATTAATAAATATGAAGGCAATATCAGAAGTATGTGAGATATTTGTAAGTAACCTGGAATTAAAAGTAATTTAAAAACAGAAATTGAAATTAATTTGGAAGCAGAAATCTAGGGTGGGGAAGGATGAAGGAAGGTTCTGTTGGATTTCTGTAATTGTTATGGTACTCAATAACTATGAAAATTATATTTCAAAAACCAGGTTCTGAAATTGAACATAGAGTAGGACTCCAATTATGTGTAAAGAACTGGAAACTTGAGAACTATTATGGACTGAATGGTTGTGTCCCTGAAAAATACACATGTTAAAGCCCTAACTTCCAATGTGGCTGTATTTGGAAACAGGACCTCTAAGGAAGTAATTAAGGTTAAATGAAATCATAAGGATGGGATTCTGATTTTGTAGGATTAGTATCCTTATAAGAAGAGACATCAGAAAGACTCTTCCTCTCTCTCTCTCAACGAACCAAGGAAAGGCCACGTGAGAATATAGTGAGAAAGCAGCCATTGACAAGCCACGAAAAAAGCCCTTACCAGAAACTTTTGGCATCTTGATCTTGGACTTCTTAGCCTCCAGAAAATAAGTTTCTGCCGTTTGTGAGCCACCCAGTCTGTGGAATTTTATTATAGTAGCCCAAGTAAAGTAATACAAGAATATTATGCTAAGTGACAAAAGGACAAATCCTATATGGTTCCACTGAAATGAGGCACCTTGAGTAGTTAAATTTATAGAAACAGAAAGTAGAATAGTGCTTTGCAGGGGCTGGGGGAGCAGTGGAGGGAGTTACTGTTTAGTAGATATACATTTCAGTTTGGGAAATGAAAACAGTTCTGGGCCAGGAGTGGTGGCTCACGCCTGTAATCCCAACACTTTGGGAGGCTGAGGTGGATAGATCATGAGGTCAGGAGTTCGAGACAAGCCTGGCCAACATGGTGAAACCACATCTCTATGAAAAATTAGTTGGGCATGGTGGCAGGTGCCTGTAATCCCAGCTACTTGGGAAACTGAGGCAGGAGAATCACTTGAACTCACGAGGCGGAGGCTTCAGTGAGCCAAGATCGCACAATTGCACTCCAGCCTGGACAACAAGAGCAAAACTATGTCTCAAAAAATAAAAGAAAAGGAAACAGTTCTGGAGATGAATGGTGGTAATGGTTGCACGACAGTGTGAATGTACTTAATGTCACTGAACTGTGCACCTAAAAATGGTGAAGATGGTAAATGTTATGTGTATTTTACCCCAATTTTTTAAAGAAAAAGGAGGATGTACAGGGATATATGTGGTAATAGTGATGTAAGGCTGTACTCTCAGTTTCAATTCTGGGCTACTCTCTGCCAAAGTCCTACATGCATCAGTCTTCTTAGGTGTTCTGTCCTCAGTTTTTCTATCTGTACTACTCACTGCAGCTACCTCACTTACTCTTGTTATCATCCATAATATGTATCTTCAGCCCAGACATTTCTTCTGAGCTCTAGATCCATACTTCTCAAATAAATACTAAGCTGCTCCACTTGGAAGTGCCAGTGTCTTAGTTTGTTGTGTGTTGCTATAACAATGCCTGAGACTTAGACATTTATAAATAAATGTTTTATTTAACTCACAGTTTTGCAGGCTGGGAAGTTCAAGATTGGGCAGTCACATCTGACAACTTCTGGTGAGGGCCTCATGTTGCATCAAAACATGGCAAAGAAACAAAAGGGGAACCAGGTGCATGCAAAAGACACCAAGCACAAGAGGCAGCCTCATTTTATAACAACCAACCCTCTCACAGTAACTAATCCAGTCCCATGAGCACGAGAACTCTTTCACTCCAAAAAGACTGCAGTAATCCCTCCATCAGGACAGATTCCTCATGACACAAACACCTTTTAAAGATACCACCTCCCAACACTGTCACATTGGGAACCCATCCTCAACATGAGTTTGGATGGGGATAAACCATATTCAAATTATAGTACATAAGCACTTCAAATTCAAAGAGTTCAAATCAGGATTAATCCTCTTCCTCTCCCAAACCTTCTCCTTTATGTTTGAAAAATAAAAGGGAAAGAGAAATGTTAATTTCCCTCCCCAGTCATTCATCATTCCAGATTATATTCTTTTCCCTACACTAAACTGCCTCAAGAACCAATCAGTTCATGTGATTTTCAGAAATGGACCTTTTAGCCCAAGAAGAAGGGTTGCATTTTCACCTTGGAAAAGTGGTGTTATATGATTCCCTGTATGTGCATGACCCAGCAAAACCACTGTACTCAAAATCTTAAACCAACCCCAAGCCCTGAGTCTACTACTATAACACTAGGGTAAGATTCTGGGGACCTGGGGCCAGGGTCAGACCAAGAACTGACTATAAGACCACCTAACTCTCGAAAACATTTAGAAATGTTGCCCACTGCTACCCTAGCTTCATAACTAGGCATGAGCACTCTTAGAATTGAGCATGAAGGCCCCACTAAGTTTCATGTTTTGAAAGGTCTTGGGTCTTGAATCTCTCTCTCTCTCTCACACACACACATGCACAAACACACACAACACACACATACACACACACTTATTAAAGAACACTTGAATGCCTGTGTCATGTGGGATCTAGTGTAAGGCCATAGCTGTAAGGTAAGGGAAAGGTACTAGTGCAACAGTGGTGGATATCATAGAGGATCTCCTCTACCTGATCAGGCAACTGCTTATGCCCTCCCATCCTGCTTTGCTTGATCCTATGTATAAAACTTACATCTTGGCTGGACATGGTGGCTCACGCCTCTAATCCAAGCACTTTGGGAGGCTGAGGTAGTAAATGCCCTTGAGCCAGGAGTTCGAGACCAGCCTGAGCAACATAGTGGAGCCCCAACTCCATAGAAAATTAAAAAGATTAGTGATGTATGGTGGTGTGTGCCTATGTTCCTACTACTCAGGTGGCTGAGGTGAGAGGATCGCTTGAGCCCAGAAGGTCAAGGCTGCGATGACCCATGATCATGCCACTGCACTACAGCCTGAGTGACAGAACAAGACCCTGTCTCAAAAAAAGAAACAAAAAAGAAACTTCCATCTCCTTGATGGGGCCACTCAACCTTATACCTTGGTGGATCTGACAGAACTCAGCTCATGAAGCTGTTCTGGCCACATGGCCAATAGATGTCCTATAGTCAGGCATTCATCTCCACCAGGATGTAGTATCATGTCAGGAACTGTTCTTAAAAGATATATATTTTCCATTGATATGACATGGCTTTGCTCCACAACCCTAGCTAAGTTGTGATTTCTCCATAGGGGCTTTCCCATAGGGGTTCCAAAAACTCACATGGCATCTGTTTCCAACACAGATGCATTTAATACTGAGGTAGGAGATCAGCAGGACTTGTTTTCTGAACACTGGTAATGGCTCTGCTGATCAAAAACAGGATGCAGTAAAGACACCAGCAGATGATGACAAAAGCAACCTCTGGTTGTCCTCACTGCTCATTATTAAAGACATTCCAGCCAGTGCCATGACAGTTTACAAATGCCATGGCAATGTGCCATGGCAATGACCCAGAAGTTGCCTAATATGGTTCCCACTCGTTTTCTAGAAAATTCCCACCCCTTTTCTAGAAAATGCCAAAAATCCACTCCTTTATTAGCATATAATTAAGAGTGGGTATAAATATAACTAGCCAGCAAAACTGCTGCTCCTGCTCCCTCTGCTGCTCCAGAATGCTACTGTTGCTATATACTGCTGCTGCTACTGCTGCTCCAGACTGCTTTGCCTATGAAGCAGCCACTTTGCTGTACACTGCTACTCAGGGATGCTCTGCCTTTGAGACAGTCCTGGTCTGCCTATGGAGCAGACATTTTGCTATACACTATTGCTCTAATAAACTTGCCTTCTTTCACTGTCAGCTTGCTCTTGGTGAAGCCAAGAACCCTCCCAGGCAAAGCCCCAGTTTTGGAGTTCACCTGAATCAGTATCATAAGAACTGTCTTTTGTATGCATCAAGTGACAGAACTGCTGAAAACTGCATCTGGACCTGCTACAGGGCCTTGTTCTGCTATAGTTCCACTCAAAGCTGGCAGTTTTTGTGTCACCCAGTATATGGGGTGAAACTAATTCTAGGTGTGAAATGTGATATTTCCAGAACCCAAAGAGGCTGACCAGGCATTGCACTTCCAGAAAATTCTCTGTGAGGAAGGTTAAAAAAATACCCTAAGTTGTCCTTTCCTTCGAGAGGATATTCTGGCATTCCCCAGGCCATTCAACCCCTAAAAATTAAACTCGATGTGGTTAACTCCCTGGATATTTGTAGGGTTTATCTCCCATTCTCCATACTGCATCTGTCTTACTAAGGCCTCCAATGTGCTAGCCCCTTCTTACTCATTTTGGTCCAATTAGCATGATGTCATTGACATGGTAGATTAGTATTATATTCTGAAGAATGTTTGAGTGGTCCACACCTCTTCAGACTATATTATGACAGAGAACATGAGAGTTAGTAGAGTACTGAGGAAAAACTGTATATGCATACTGTTATCCATTCTGTGTGAATATGAACTTTCCATTTTGATACAGATAGGGAAAAACACATTTTCTAAATCAATAGCTGAAAACTAGGTACTTAAGGCCATGCTTTCTGCTGTAGCAAGGATATCATATCTGGCATGGCATTGCAATTGTCTTAGCACTTGGCTGAGTTTTCAGTAGTCTACTGTCATCTAGATTCTGTCCACATTTTGCAGGGGATCAAACTGCTGAATTAAACAAAGGTATAATGGAGACTACACCTCTACATTCTCTAGGTCTTCAAAAGCAGCAATAATTTCTGCCATCCTCTACTCCACAGGTGCCATATGTTTTCACTTACTATCTTGGCCAGAGAAGGTAAGGGTAGTTTCAGAAGCTTCCACTTGGCCTTCTCATCTACAAATACCTCTGACTCCACAGGCCAAGGAACAGCTATGGGGCTTGTACCAACTAACCAACTATGTCTATTCCAATTATACATTCAGAGATCAGAAAAATAGCCACTGAGTGGGTCTGTGAACCCAGTGGGCTCACAGTGAACCCTACCTAGGCCAGGATTGCCTTTAATACTTGGCACTCATGTGCCCCCATTCTAATAAGGGGGCCAATTAAGACACTTTAGGTCTCTGGGTGTCAATATCAACTCAGAACCAGTGTCCATCTGTTCTCAAAATGTTTGAGTATTTCTCTTTCCTTGGCACAAAGTTACCTGAGTAAATGGAAGGACTAAAGAAATCATTACTACACATGTGTTGTAGGGTCCTTCTTCCTCGGTACTCAGTCTTTCCTTCAAACCATGTGTTGTGGATGAAAACCTGACTTGAGACTAGAAGCTGGATAAGACTTTTTATTGAGGCAACCCCCCTCAAACCTGTGACCACCTTTCATTTCTTTTGATTGTATAGAGTGCGCATTGTTGAATGCCTAATTCCCCCCAGGGCATCACGTTGTATTGACTGTCCATGTCCTATTAACTATCTCTTAACCATCTACCCACTAGGGGTACTATGTTCTGTTAACCATCTCCATAGCTGTCTGCAGGTCAGGCCTCTCCATTTGCCACTCTGACCCTGCAGTGCAATATGTTATTTACATCCACCTGACTTCTGACAGTTAAGTGCAGTCATCCTTCCTCTATTGTTTCAGAGGCATCATCATTTCTTTCATTGATCCTCATTCCATAAGATCCTCTCCTACTCTGAGCCCTGGTATACAGAAGAGATACACTACTGAACTTCTTAGTGATGCTGATGTCCCTCTCACCAGAATATTCTTTGTAGCCTTGGTAAATGGTGTGTCCTTTGGGTCCTCCTGCAGAATATAATCTTCTGGAAGGTTTTCTGACCTTACATAACATATTTATTCTATAATTCTCACCTCTCTGAGTCTTAAATCCCTTTTTCCACCATCTTCTATGGCAAGTCTGGCATTTACACCCCACCTAATGTAGGCCATGGCTTTTTCCATACTTTGAGGAGCCATCGTACCAATGAGTTCATGTCATTTCCTGTGGTTTTTGCCAGGGCATTAAACCCTGCATTCTGGGAGAGCACTTTCAAATTGATTCATTCTCTCATATTCAATTTTATGTGCCAGCCCTCCTGATCAAGCTCCTCAGAATTTGGTGCCATACTTACTCCCTCAGTACCTTCTAGTACATGCTGGCTAGGTTACGTCCTGAAACTCTTTGTTGGTGTATTCTCTTTCTTTCCTTGTTACACCCAGCACATCACCCGCTAGATTATCCTGTGGCTTAACCCTAGTTATAGGTCCAGTGACCAGGATAGGAGGTGGAGGCAGATTCTGAGGGAAACCCAGATTATCTTACAGGGGAAAGGATTCCGTATATTGGAGCAAGGTGAAGTGCCACCCCTTAATAGGAGGAGTAGGACACTTCTCGAGAGGGCTCAGGGGAATCTGGGGATACAAGATTTTTAGGGACATCAATCCAGATGTCCCTATCCCAAGTATCAGAGTCCCATTCCTTCTTAATCACGGCACTGAACTCATCATAGAAGACATCTTGGTTAGAATTGTAACTTTCTTTTAATCTTGCTGTTAACAAATCCTGAGTCAGCTCCTCAGATTTCTCTACCCCCTACCTGGAAAAGATGAGAGCCTCTTTGTATGTTATAAATAAAATCCTCTGGCTTTCAAATATAGCTATCAATTGTTGATTAATTTAATTCAGCTTTTTGTTATTCTTTTCTAGAGCTCAATCAGCTTATCAACAGCCACCCAATTTTCTGGCCAGGCTTATGTTTAATATTTCCCATATTTCTCAAAGGTCTGATACATGGCACCAGTTAATATGTCCCCTTTTACCAGTATGCCACCCCAGTTCACCACCATTGAAAGTTTTAACAATTCCTCTGCCACCTTGTTCTAGAGCCCTATCTACTCCACCTACCACCAATGATGGAGTCTTCATTGACATCAGGGTAGCAGATAATTCATGTCCAAAATTTCATCACAGTGTTTGCTTTCTTGAACCACTTCTTATACCAACTGTTGCAGGTTGGCTTCCCGGGAAGCAGACCCAGAGACAGAGTTCAGCATGAAGGGTTTTTACTAGGGAATGCTCTTGGGATCAACACCTGTGGAAGGGAAAAGAAGGAAGCAGGATTGGACAGAGGGAGGAGTTAAGCTGCCCCAATTTGGGGCAGGAAGGACATATTCATTAGTAATTGGATGTGAAACACCCTCAGGTAGGCGATGTAACCTTGAGGAGGCTTTCTTGAGCTTAGGAAATTCTTGAAGAGGGCTGACAGCTGAGGACTGTGTATTTGCTGCACTCCTAGCAATTAAAATAATAAGTTTTTTATTCCTGAAGAGGGATCAGGGCAGCAGATGGTACAATCCATCACGAGCATGATACCATTTTTTAACAGTAAAGTAGGTTGGTGGCCATCAAATGCTAATATTGAGAACAGTTTTATTTTTAAAACAGCTAATAAGATTTGAATTTTAAAACACTTATTGCTTTATAAATAATATTTATTTAAAATTTTAAATTATGCTTTCCAAGTATGTAGACGTAAATACGTGAGCCTACATTTATACTTTTGCTCCAGGTCCCTCAAATACTATTGACCAGGCCTACCTCGCCTGAACCCATCTTTTTCCTTGTTGGTAAATTATGCATAAAATTCCATTTATTATAAAAATATCATAAATAGAGATGAGTAAAAAACAAATGAAATCATCCATCAATCTAACACTCACAGAAAATTATTAACATTCTCAGAGTATGAGGCAAGATAATTTAGATATACACTTTTTCTTCATTAAATGTATGGCACGTGCTTTTATAGCCTATTTTTCCCACCTAAGATTATATGCTAAATTTCTAATGTAAATACAGGTAGATGTCCATCAACATTTTTAATAGCTGCATAATATTTAAATGTGTAGATATACATCAATTTGTTTAGCCAACTGTTTATCTTGAGATACTTGGGTCATCTACAACTTTTCACCCTTCAAAACAGTTTGAAGACGCACAGCTTTCTACAAGCCAATTATGTGATTATTTCCAAAAGATACATCTCTACAAGTGGAATTACCAGGTCA